>VDFB02011349.1:0-85468 GCA_007258455.2 Sequoia sempervirens
GAAATTATCCAACTTCAGAAATTTGGGGCTCACAACTTAGATCACCCACACAAGCATTGCACATCTGAAAGTGGAACCCACATTCAAAACCACGATATGGAGCTACACATTACACATAACACTTTGGAAATTATCCAACTTTAGGAATTTGGGGCTCACAACTTAGATCACCCACACAAGCATTGCACATATGAAAGTGGAACCCACATTCAAAACCCCAATATGGAGCTACACAATGCAATAGAATACTATCAATTGGTGACCACATCAACATTGACTTGAGAGAAATAAAACCCATCACACATCATGGAAGTGAAAGTGGGGTCCACCTTCCTAACTACGAGGTAAAGGAGTTGTGTGATGCAATCAAATGTCACTAGCTATCACAAGCTAACAAGACTTTCACAATTACTCTATGTAGTGCACACATAAACATTAATGGGCCCGTCATAACCTATCAACTCAACTTGGGAATAGCAATTGCATGAACTGGAAAGTATGACTCCACACTCAAGTAAACATGACAAGATATCACTAGCTTCTTGTTTTAATAAGAGTTCATATGAAAAACATGATGTGAAAGAGAATCACGATGCAATAGGAAATCAACACATGGAATGCTAGCAAGGACTTAAAGTTATAAATTAACTATGATTGGATAACATTAGGAATGAAAGAAATGTAGGCAAATACCAATTAATGAAAGCGAAGGGTTGGTAAAACTATGACATTCGAGGGGATTAGACTGTAAACTTAAGTGCAATAAACTAAAAATAATAATCAGAATTAGAATAGAAGAATACAGCAGTGACATTTGCAAAGGGCCAAAACACAAGGACTAAGATTTTATTCATAAAAATATAATAGAAAACCCCTAGAAAGACTAAAACCCTAAGGATCACATCAGAAAAGATGGGAACATTCCAACAGACCTTATGACAAACAAAAGATGCAAAGGAGCACAAACTAAAATATTACAACTTGCATACAAGAAGGTTAAACAAGAAAAGGCATGCTTGAAAATGAAGAAGTCTTATGCTGTGAATATTGCTTGAAAATGAAGAAGTCTTATGCTGTGAATATTGTTCTCTATGTGAAAATCATATGCTAGAAAGGAAACATATTTCCTACAAAATACAAA
Organism: Sequoia sempervirens; assembly: GCA_007258455.2. Taxonomy (NCBI): domain Eukaryota; kingdom Viridiplantae; phylum Streptophyta; class Pinopsida; order Cupressales; family Cupressaceae; genus Sequoia; species Sequoia sempervirens. The sequence continues at coordinate 1,142 of VDFB02011349.1, forward strand.
GGCAGCGCCTTAGTGATGGATTTGGAAAAATCAAGAGCATCACATTTGAACAGTAATAAAAACAAAATGATAATAATTACTATCGAGTTGATCCAGGAATGAATTACAATATGGCTTTCATAAAGCCTTTCAAATATAACTTCCTGAACTACCAACTTACGGGAATGTAACTAATTAATAAAGAACAAAAATAAGCAAATCACTATGGTGACTTTATTAAGGTAAAGCTTAATATTCCAACATGATTCAGATGCAATAAGAATCTAATCAGTTCTTATGTTGTCTTGGATTTGAAATTATCTAAAAGCGACATCCTAATTTACATAAGCCAGTTTGGATGTGAGATTCATGGAAAGTGTATGTATCTCTCACTAGTGTTAAATTTCTTTCACTTTGGATCAATTTGGAGTTTGACGTAGATAAAGTGGTCTGTGATATATTGCCCACTTTAGCTTGTCATGTACTGGGTCTACAATTGAGGTGCTGTTGAAGAAAACATATTCCACCAATGTAAAATAATGAAAAGAAAATCACACCTTCAGCTTGGCTTTTAAGATAGTTGTCACATAACCTAGAGATTGTTATTTTCTTTTTGCTAAAAGGATGGAAAAGAAAGGACACCTTAGTGAAGGGAAGATACAATGGATTTCAGAATTTATTGGAAAAGTAGAAAGGATTTTAACCCAAATAATTCCCCGCTGGGATACTCCCTACAGAATGGGAATCTCATAGAATAAATCTGATTCTAGGCTCCTCAAAAATGATGGTAGAGTGTAATGGATGACCCCTGATTTTTTTTCTTTCTGAGTTTTCTGATTTGCTGATTATGTTTGTTTGATAGATGTTTTTGCATTGGGTTTCATGTGCCATTCATGTTTGAGCTTGCATTGAGTCAATAATGCAAAGTACAGAAAATAGAAGGGAAATACACTAACAAATGAACTTCCAAAGCTTTCAATAATCTGATTTTTAATAACAGAAAATTACAGTCCTTTTGAGATACAATTTTCAGATTCAGAAAATAAGCAATCAGACCTGGTAATTGAGCACCAAACAGCAAGATAAAGGTCTTCAAACAACAATGTACACCTCCAAAGGAAAGCCTGTCAAACACTTTGCAAACTGGGCGCCAAATAACACTATAACAGTCCCAACGTTGGCAGCAACCAAACCCCACTTGACTGTGACTGAGAAATCTGGAAATTACCCTTCAACTAGGCGCCTTGTTGATTTGGGCGATTTGCTCTAATAATTCATTTTTTGCTTGATAAATTCATGTGAGTACTCTATCTTGGGTGCCTTGTCAAGAGGATTCCAAAAAACCAATACCCACTTTGAAGAAACCAACTGTTAAGGAGATATGAATCAAAAACCAGGTTCAGACCTCGACAAAAGTGCCCAGAAATATTTGATAATCTCCACCAAACCCACTCCAATCCACACCAAAATGAAGCAACGCTTCCCAAAGCCAAAATACCACTAACTCACATCAAAAGTATTCAAAAATCTTCATACTGAACAACTGAAACTGCAACCATGAAGCTGAAAATGTCATCTCTGGATGGAACCACGCCTTCACCGGCTAGGACAGGTCTTGCACTACCGAAACCAACTCTCAATGCCAAGGGTTTTCGTTCTCAACACTTGTTACAGACCTTTCTGAAGTAAATCCAGTAGCATCTCCTTATGCAACCAAAATCAACATACTCCAAAATGAGGCTCTAAAATGAAGTTATAATCTCTCAATGAGAAATTAGGGTGAAATTAGGTTTGAACATGAGCTCCCTCCAAAAGCAACACCTTCTTGCCTTGACTTTATTTTAAACTTCATTTTACTCCTTCTAGGCATCCTACTCATAAGGAAATTATTTGCACATTTTTGTAGCCTTCTAAAATGACTTAAAGCTATCACTTAGGCACCAAGGTACTTTTTAATGTCCCCTCCGACCCTCAACTTCAAATTATAAAGTAACTTTATTTTAATTCATTTTCGAAGAGGAAAGCAAATATTTTTATATTCCAACCTTAGCAACCAAGAGCCTCAACTGAAATAATGTTGTTGAGAGAGCCTAACCTAGTCCAACTTCTAAAAATACACTTACTATTTTTAGTAAGTACTATTTTACTAAAAATAGTAAATACGCCAAAAACTCAAGCTAGAAAGAAAACTGATATGTCAATGGGCTTACTATAGACTATAAGCACTGGACTAGTCCCCTACAAAAAATAGAAAGTCCTCCCGAACTCTGAAAACCCATCAATAAGAACTAGAGTTGAGTTCCCTTAACAGAACTGTTTAGTCTACAGGAACTCAGGAATAGGCTAAAGGTCATACGCATTGCTCAGAGGCTAGAAGAGGACATTACAATCCGCCCTCCCCAAATATTGTTTGCCCTCAAGCAATCAAAATGTTGTATGTTGTAAAAATTGCTCACTCTCCCAATTAGCATCCTCAACGTGCCCAAACTACACTCTCCTATCATGGTCCCTCAAAGAGTAAAAATCATCAAAGCCCATACTAAAAATCCTTAGAGGAAGGAAGCCAATGCCATGAAATATAATCTGCCAAAACCACTAAGAGAAGACTACGTCAACAAACTCACTCCCAATCACAATCCTGGTCAACATGAGAATCACCCTGCATGACCATAAGAGATAAACCCCAGCATGACACCTCATGTTAACCCAAGTACGGAGCAAGTCAACCACTGTCAAGTCTTTGAAATCAGCCAACCAAGTAATGTACTTGTTGTGGCCATCCGCAATCATAACATCAACACTCAACCACCAAGTGTTCAAAGAATGGTCCAGAACACGCCAACTCACCCAAACCATTGCAATCAATAAGCCATCATCTAAAACAATGTATGCCCTCGCCATGAAGTAATTGTAGTGAGCGTCACTCACTAGAGTGGAAACAACTAATGGGTAAACTAAGTCTAAAAAGATACTCACAACCAGCTACATCAAAGCTTGCCCAAACTCGAAATCAATTTGCTCATCAAAAGATGTCTCCATAACCAACGCAAGAAAGTAAGGGCAGCAGTAATCAAATCGGGATCCCACTAGATACGTAGGAGAGATGAGTAAGGAAATAGCTAAAAAGCCATCCCCTAGTACCAAATCATCATTGTCACCTAGGCTCATCCATGTACTACTCAACTGTTGAACTGGAAGAACCATCCAACTCATCTATGGATTCCAAATTGAAGTCATATGCAAGCTGATCGGAGAGTGGGCAGGGGCACAAAGATTGGATGTTGACCCTGCACTCCAATTCTGAAACATCACTTCATGGCTGGAAATTGCACCTAGGTCCCAAACCATACTAATTTTACCCAATGCATTGCTACAACTAGGAGTAATCCCATCATCCAACTGAAAAAGAGGATTGTCATATGCCATATCAGCTCCTACCTCAAACAAGGGATTATCAGTAAGCAACTAACGACTACCCTCAAAAGCTGATTGTGAATCCAAATCAGCAAGGTTGCTAGGTCCTTGCTCATGTTCAACTACATGCAAAGTGAAATCTGATTTGTTCTCAAAAGCAAAAGCAAGACCATTATCATCATCTATGCCATCAACCATGCATAATTGTGGAGTTGAATTTGGAACAGCTTTATAGTCAAAAGTAAATTCATCCCAAATAGGTTTCTTATCATACTTAGGTACCATCTCACCAAGATCCCATGTATTAAAAGGCCAATTGCTTTGTTATCTGTGCTCCTCCTGTGATGTTGTCTCTCTAAATAAATCATTCACCAACTAATCACTATACATGTCAACACAAGAAACTCCCTCCATCAACTAATCTTGGAAATCAAAACCCAAACCACCTAGGTTTTCATCACTGTAATTATCACTATTTGTTGTTTTGAAGGCACCATCTATGGAGCCTCCCACAATACTATCCTCCAAAGGTGAGTTATTGATTTCAGCATTGTCAAACATGATACTAGTGTCCACGGTTACACTAGATAGCTCTAAGGATGCATTAAAAGTTATGTCTTTTCCCTTTCAATTGATAGACACCACACGTGGCCCTCCATTAGACATCCCCCTTAAGACCACATTCTTCCCTTCAGATTTGAATTTCAACTCCAAGGTCTGAAAATTAAGAGTGATCTCCCGCAAAGAGCGTAGCCACTGTATCCCCATGATTGCACCTGTGTTTCCAATGCTCACAACATAGAAATCATCTTTAATTTCATAATTCCCAAACTGTATACTCAATTGTGGAACCATCTTAGTACATTGAATAGTGAAACCATCAGCTACTAGAACTCGATACCCACTCACCTCTTGTGTTTGAAGGCCTCTACATGCAACCAAGCCCTCATCAATAAAGTTATGAGTAGCCCTTTTATCTATTAAAGCGACCATTCGCTGCCCCTGGAGCACTCTAATGCACAATGAATCGTTTTCATGAAAACTATGAAGTTGGGCTAGCATCCCATCTTGGTCCCACACCTTACCACCCTCTTCTGATGTCATTTCACCTTCACTTTCTTCAGAATCAGCTTTCTGGTCTGCTTTTTCTAATACACCTTCTTCATTAGATTGGTACTCAATTAGAAGTGTTTTAGCCTTGGTTGAACATTTGTGTCCTTGGGTATAAGGTTCCTTGCATGTAAAACACAATCCCTTCCTTCTAAGCTCATTCAAGGTCTCACTGTCTACCTTGGTGTACTGTTTTTTAGGCTGCTCCTGCTCCTTGGTGTCAAGTTTCTTATCTTTTTCTTTCTTTTGCAGCAAGTCCTTAGACTGAAATTTCCTCTTGAAAGCTGAAGTTTCCATGTACCTAGCTTTCTTTATGGCCTCTTGAAGGGTAGGTGGGTTGAAAGCTTTAATCCAACCCCTAAGAGGATTGGATAGACCATCTATAAACAGCACTGAGTCTTCTTTCTGAAATATCTGTCACAAGCACTGATAATTTCTGGAAATCTGCAGTGTACGAATCACAACTATTCCCAACTGGTTTAACTGTGCTAGCTCCTTAAAATGCAACTCCGGGTCATTCTTCTCAAACCTTTCGATCAATCTCTTAGAGAACTCAACATAAAAAGTTATTTGAGCATGTCCCATTATCACCATTTCATTGTACCACCATTTGTGTGCAATACCATCTAGGTGTATGGAGACATATTAAATAGACTCCAACTCCAGCATGGGGTTTAATGTGAAGTAGGTATCTATTTTTTGAACCCACGCTCTCCCTGCCATCTTTCCAAAACCATCAAAATATGGAAGAGTAAGTTTTCCAACCTTCCTACGCAAGTCACGATGCTGATCCCTATTACCCCTAGTGTTTGTATGCCTCATTCTTAGATCAATATATTCTCGAAGAGAAATGTCTTGCTGAAACCCAGGCCTTGCATCATGCCAATCCTATCTAAACTGTTCTTGTTGTTCAACCAAAGTGAGCTCATGATTTGCTGGTGCTCCAACTCTCGGTGGAAAAACGGGCATAAGAGGCCTTGCCATTGCTCCCCCATTCTACTGATTACCTGCTCTTTGTTGCCCTACTTCGTTACCCTATCCCCATTGATCCATTCTCTGTATCAACTGTGCTATTTGCTAATTGGTTTCAAGTGCTTGTTGAGCTGCTCTCTCCTTGCCCCCTAACCAAAGCATCTAGCAATAGCATCATTCTATCTGGCGGTGCCTCATTTCTCTCGCCTTCTTCTCCCCTATCACCCATATTTTCAGAACTAGATGATTCTACTAAATGATTTTCTGATCTAGAAGACTCAGGTGAATAAGTTTTTGATCTAGATGACTCACCAGTTGATGGCCAATGCTCCCAACAACTCTCTTCTTTTTTCCTAACCCTCTCTTGATATCTCCTTTCCCTATCACTGATGCTCATGAATTAAATGTACCCACTAGATGGCAGGATCGTATGAGCTCTGATACCACTGTAATGGATGACCCCTAATTTTGTTTTCTTTCTGAGTTTTCTAATTTGCTGATTATGTTTGTTTGATAGATGTTTTTGCATCGGGTTTCATGTGCCACTCATGTTTGAGCTTGCATTAAGTAAATAATGCAAAGTACAGAAAATAGAAGGGAAATACACTAGCAAATGAACTTCCAAAGCTTTCAATAATCTGATTTGTAATAACAGAAATTGGCAATCCTTTTGAGATACAATTTTCAAACTCAGAAAAATAAGCAATCAGACCTGGTAATTGAGCACCAAACAGCAAGATAAAGGTCTACAAACAACAACATACACCTCCAAAGGAAAGCCTGTCAAACACTCTGCAAACTGGGCGCCAAACAACACTATAACAGTCCCAATGTTGGCAGCAACCAAACCCCACGACTGTTAGAGAAATCTGGAAATTACCTTTCAATTGGGCGCCTTGCTGATTTGGGCGATTTGCTCTGATAATTCATTTTTTGCTTCATAAATTCATGTGAGTACTCTATCTTGGGCACCTTGTCAAGAGGATTCCAAAACACTAATACCCACATTGAAGAAACCAACTGTTAAGGAGATATGAATCAAAAACCAGGTTCAGACCTTGACAAAAGTGCCCAGAAATATCTGATAATTTCCACCAAACGCACTCCAATCCACACCAAAACAAAGCAACGCTTCCCAAAGCCAAAAAACCACTGACCCACATCAAAAGTACTCAAAAATCTTCATATTGAACGACTGAAGCTGCAACCACGAAGCTCAGAATGCGATCCCTATATAGAACCACGCCTTCACCGGCTAGGGCAGGTCTTGCACTACCGAAACCAGCTCTCAATGCCAAGGGCTTTCGTCCTCAACACCTGTTACAGACCTTTCTGGAGTAAATCCAGCAGCATCTCCTTATGCAACCAAAATCAACATACTCCAAAATGAAGCTCTAAAATGAAGTTATAATCTCTCAATGAGAAATTAGGGTGAAATTAGGTTTGAACATGAGCTCCCTCCAAAAGCAATGCCTTTTTTCCTTGACTTTATTTTAAATTTCATTTTAAAACTTCATTTTACTCCCCCTAGGCGTCCTACTCATAAGGAAACTATTTGCACTTTTGTAGCCTTCTAAAACGACTTAAAGTTATCACTTAGGCACTAAGGTACTTTTTAATGTCCCCCTCTGATCCTCAACTTTAAATTATAAAGTAACTTTATTTTAATTCATTTTCGAAGAGGAAAGCAAATATTTAAATATTTAAACCTTAGCAACCAAGAGCCTCAACTGAAATAATGCTGCTGAGAGAGCCTGACCTGGTCTAGCTTCTAAAAATAAACTTACTATTTTTAATAAGTACTAAAAATAGTAAATACACCAAAAACTCAAGCTGGAAAGAAAATTGATATGCCAATGGGTTTATTGTAGATAGTAAGCGCTGGATTGGTCCCCTGCTAAAGATAGAAAGTCCTCTTGAACTCTGAAAACCCAACCTTAGCAACCAAGAGCCTCAACTGAAATAATGCTGCTGAGAGAGCCTGACCTGGTCTAGCTTCTAAAAATAAACTTACTATTTTTAATAAGTACTAAAAATAGTAAATACACCAAAAACTCAAGCTGGAAAGAAAATTGATATGCCAATGGGTTTATTGTAGATAGTAAGCGCTGGATTGGTCCCCTGCTAAAGATAGAAAGTCCTCTTGAACTCTGAAAACCCAACAATAAGAACTGGGGTTGAGTTCATTTACTAGAACCATTTAACCTACAGGAACTCAAGAATAGGCTAAAGGTCATACGCATTGCTCAGAGGCTAGAAGGGGACATTACATAGAGGTAAGTGAAGGAAGTTTTGTAAAAGACCTAAAAGCTAACAAAGTGTGGATCCGTAAAATCACCATCAAGATTTGCTTTTTGATACCTAACACTAATGAACTTATGGATGGAATTTAAGTATCAAGGTTATCCTCCGAGATAGATAGAAAAGCAGCTACCACCAAATTCAAATCATGGCAGGAGATGAGTGAAAAATATGGTTTCATACCAAGAATTGTCTAACAGTAGGGTGGATAATGTAGTAACTTGCAGCTGTTGAGACCTAGATTCAAAGGCCTTCCTCCCCCTTCCACACCCAGCAGGTGCAGATCAGACCTGGTGCAAGTCCAGGACACCTGGAGAGGCAAGGGAATGGCACGTATGAGTAACTGGCAATTTCATCCCAGTTTTCTTTAAGTATCATGTGCCTCGTACAGGAGATATTGTATCCATTTTCTGGCATGTTTTTTGTTGCTTCTATTATGAAACTTAAGTCTGAATCTGCCAATATATTAGAAGTCTAACTTGCTGAGACCTGAAAAAAGAAGTAAAAATCTTCTATAACGTTTAAATGGAGATTTATGATTTTGTAAACACAAGTGCCAGCTGGAACTATCTATCCATATATATATATGGAGAATTCTTCTGCAATCTGAAAATCTGAAAACCAATGGAAATAAAACCTGTAAATCTGATTTATTTTTTTCTTATTTGTATTTTATTTTCTGAATTTACAAATAGAACATCCTAAACAATCTAGACAACAAAAAGGGAAAATACCAGAATGAGACTAAACACAATAAAATTTTCACCTGACATCACCATAGTTTTTCCAACCAGTACAAAATTTAGAAACAATGTACATCAACTTAGGCCGTAGAACCTCCACAAGCCGTAGGAACATTGTGCTTGCCCAAAGTTGGTTACCTTTGCAAATTAAACTCCAAGGCATATCTCACTTCAAGGCTTAATAGTTTTATATATATAATTTTCTCTTTATTTATTGATTGCTTTCGCATTTGGGATGAAGTAACATTTTCATTCCAATATGACTTTATATCCCAGCTATTAATAATTTAAAACTATCATAAAGCATTTTTCCTGCTATATACTCCTAGGCTAGCCCATCTAATACAAATCTGAGCATTTTCATTCAAATTTTATCATAGGATCTCTGTCACTAGTAGAAGTGCATAAATTTCAGGCATTGGGTGCATGCCCTCATCCTTGAATGTTACATATCGATCATAAAGGGGTAACGACTGTTTTGGACCTCAGTTCCATCCCAATCATTGCTTATGCCCTTGTGTGGTGACCACCCATAAGGTAGGCCCTGAAATATATCTGAAACACTGCTAGCTACTTTGTTACCAGATGGATCATCTTCACCATTTGAATGTAAGAAAATCTTTAAGTCTTTGTTGAACTGTCTTCGTGTCTTGAAAAAACTCCCATCTTAACCTTGGGTGTAAATACATTTTATGGCTAAGATGATATTTGAGTTTTTCCAGTGTCATTAATTTCAAATATTTGATGGGGATTGCCACTTTCTGTCTTAAAAGATCCTATTTGATCCTTGTTATATTTGTCAAAATAGCCAATTCACCATGACAACATCTTCCTGACTTGGCGCTAGGAAGCAAGGACTACCAGAAGGTGTGACACTTGTTTGTAATTCATCTCGTGGTTCCTCTTACCATTTTGATTCCTTATTGCACATATACAAGATTCCTCACAACATGGTCGTCACACTCTCCAAATCTATTGCAGATGATCTCTTTTATCATTTTAGAACCTAAGATGATGATAATCAGTACCATTCCCCATTTGCAACACGGTGATCTCTGATGATTCAGAAAATTCATCTTTTTCATTACCCACCGTTAACAATCCCTGAAAATAATAAAATCAAAATACTCTCGAGCTCTCAACTATCTGAGAGGACGGGGGTGCCGCTTTACTTTTATGGTCCTTGACATCAAATGCATTGTCCTTGTGTCTTTTCAATAATGAGTCCTATGTGAAAATTTGCTTGTGCCATTTATTGGACAATCTTCCAGGTTCTACAAGATAACCTCCAAACTGTAATAATTTCAAAAATGATATGAGGCATTACTTAAATCTAATTCAAAATCCATTTAAGGAAATATTGATCCAATTGTTTGAATCTTCAATGTAATTCATTAACTATTATTCAGAATACCATTCATCTGTAGCACTTGTATCTGCCAAGAAGCCAAGAGTTTATTTTTGATACAATTATAAATTATTATCAAAGCAACCATGCATCAGCCAATATATTGAAAATCTAACAAGCCAAGGTTTGAAAGAAAATATGTTTGAATTTTTAAATTATCTAAGCATAAAAGTTATGGATTTTGACACAAAAAACAGCCAGCTGAACTATTTATCTAAAAGCTGAAAACTGATGGGTGGACTATAGTACTTAATTGGTCTATTGGGAAGTTGCAGTGATGTTATACAGAGGATTAACCAAACCAATGGTATATGGTGCACTTAAAGTTCAAAACAGAATTTAGACTTATCAATTATATCTAAGTAGCCGGTTCGGGTTCGGGTTGGGTTCCGGTTCGGTTCGCCGGTTCGGCAAAATTTTTTGGGGGGTGGGTTCGGTTCGTCTTGGGTTCGTTAGTACAAATTACAAAAAAATGTAAAAATATATATATATATATATATATATGCAGCCTAGAAGCATGAATAGTATATTTATATGTATATACATGTGTGCTTATATACATGCATAGATATATTTATGTATGTATATGGTATTTATATGTATATACATGTGTGCTTATATTAATTTGGTTGTATCTGACTATGTACTATTTACTTATCAGCTTGTGGGTAGGTTTAAGGAGACAGTTATTAATAGTGTTGATGGTTGTGTCCTGCTTGTCAACCATCAGGTTCTTTAAATAGGTTTTTCTTAGTCAGGGAAAGTAGTCTGATCCTTGGCTGGTCATCTCTGGTATATTTCTAAGTAAGAACTTCATATGAATAAAGATATACTTCTTTTAGTCTACCTAGTATTCATTGCTGTTTATGTTCATTACTATTAAGTACTAGTCTTATCAGATATAGGAGTAAAGAACAGTGGTGTAAGAACTGACATTGTAGTTTCTGTAAATTCTGAACTGAGGGAAAAACTAAACTGAAATATGATATTCTGTTGTTTTTGTTTTAATTTTCAATATTGGAATATGAAAATTCCAGAACACCCAAAATCCAAGAAAAAATCATATTGCACTTCAAAAAGCATTATTAAGCAACATAAACATAAAGGAAACTCTTTGGAGAAGAGATGTGTGTTAGCTGAGGGCTAGCTGAGGGCTTATATTCTCAGTTGTATCACAAGCTGATAAGTAAATAGTACTCAGCCTCTTGGAATGAAAATGCTTGTTTGCAAAACAAATGAATGAAAATGAGGTAGTTTAGGTGTTTAATTTGTTTTAGAGGTCACTTTTAGGGTTCCCTTGGGCGTGGGTCAAAGTCAAACTGAAGGAATTATTAAAAAAATACAAAAAAAAACACTTTTTGGTCGCCCAGACGCGCGGGTTCTCCTTGGGTTCGCCTTGGGTTCTCCCGGGTTCTGCTCGGGTTCGCCCGGGTTCTTCACCGGCGAACCAGGCCTCAAATACAAGGACCCTGGTCGAACCCAAGAGGGACCGGACCAGGACCCGAACCCAGTGCGAACCCGGACCAGGACCCAGCCCAGAACCAGGCGAACCGGCTACATAGAATTATATCAATAGTCTGCTGGTTATTAACCTTCCAGGGCCTACATCCTCCTAGAAGGTTTACAAATTGAGGCCTTTGCTTTTTGATGCCTTATGTTTTTACTGATAAGAGTTGATGACGGACATCCTTCAGCTGGCAAAAAGAAAATATTGAACAGTAAAATGAAGCTTATAAGCAAATAGCAGATACAAAAAACTGTATGTAATTGGTGATAAGGTAACAGTGTATTTACTGAATGACCAATTTTTCAAACAAACTACCGATGAAAAATTTTGGTCCTTGTCAAATTTTTAGAAAGCTGGGCAATGATGCTTATCTTTTTGAACTGCGAAATGAATTAAATATCTCTTTTATTTTCAATATGTAGATCTTTAATATAAGGGTGAGAAGGGCATGATTCAACTAGAGAACATAGGAACCACCAAGGAACCACAGGTTTTCCCAGAAATCTTAGATAGTTTAAGAGAAAGATGACTGCATTACCATCATGATGAAGATCTAATAAGTTGAACCTGGTAAAATGGAGAGATCAGCCAACTCCTCATGTTACTTGGATAACTGACAGAACTAGAAAGATTCCCATGCAAGTTCTTGGAAGAGTTCTCTATGTAGGATGTGCTTGTGGTGATTTTTGAACAGGGAGGTTGTTTCAAAATTGGAAGATGCATTTGCAAATTTTATTAGAGAAAGTTATAAAAAACAATTTTGCCTTATTCGTATTCTATAAACATTTGCTTACTGGACTGTGGAAACTTCATGCTTACAAACATTTGCTTTATAACAGGTTATGAAAAGTCTAGAAAAACATCTAGTAAAAAAAATTTTAGTATAGCGTACATAGAATTAACAGCACATAACTGGAATTTTCTCCATAACATTTTCATCTCAAATAGGAGATCAGTTATTGGCAATGGGAATAAGAGTGTAAGAAAATATCTATATCCAAAATAGTTATCTAGCTAATGAAAGTCCATTTAAAAAGAAAGTTTGTCAACAACTTACGACAGAATATACTAACAAATTTTCCTACCTTCATTTTAGAAATTTTTGTTTCTGTAAGTTATGTGTGTAAGAATACACTTCCGGCAGCAGAAGACAAGCTTTCTGGAAATCAACATGGTTCAAGTGATCCAGAGGGAAACTTCAGGTTGTGGGTAACACATAAATTGCTTCTTCTGTAACTCAGAATATCAGTTTAAAGCTCCCAGAAGCTTCTAATTTTTAAGAGTGGATAATTTCTAGAAGCATTCTAAAAATCAAGCTTGAGCAATTGAAATCTTTATAGAATTATTTTCTTGTTAAGCTAAAAAGAAATATTATAATAAAGAATAGAGTAACTTTACATCAAGACATATCCAGAGGACTACTTTTGAAAGGAGACAACGAGAATATATTAATCATTTGTACAGTTATAGTCTAGTTTCGATAGTGAGAGTTGCGTCAAGCCTGTAATGCCAGATTTGTGCACCTTTCATTCTCATTGATCGAAAGAGTTTTACCATGTGTATGGCAGTTATGGAGATGCCTACACTGAACCCATACATTCCATGAATTGCACAACAAAGCATTCAAAAGACTGAAAACTTGATGGGCCTTGAAGCAGTCAACATTTCACATCATCCACTCCTGGCAACAAAAGAGACTGCTAGTATATAATTTATGGCTTGGCTTCACTATTAATAAAAGTGTTGATGATTTTTTACTAAGAGCTTATGTATCATATGCATTATGAAAATGTCTCTGCTGGTTGTGAGAACGTAGGCAAACAGAACTGAAGCACTAAGAGTGTAAGATTATATGAGTCAAACCAAACAAGGAAACAAACTCAGAATTCTTTTTTTCTGCATCCTTTTTAAAAATGGATGTTACAAGTTTGAAACCCGTGTATTGTTTCTCTTTATGTATAGTAATACAGTAAAGAGGATCTGTCTTTGATTACATGCTATTCATCGTTCAAGTAAACTTTTATCTAGTAGCCAGAATATTGCAACTGTGAAACCTCAGAAACATCCTTAGAAATAAATTTAATCGCCATGAAGCTGTTAATAGATAGAATGGAATGTACCTGCATTTAGATTAGTTCAAGTACACTGATCAGGATGGTTAACTGCTTAAGGCTTTTAACCATGGTCAAAGAAAAGGAATAGAGCTTCCTCAAGCTGGATTGCAAGCAAAACAGACTTTAAACTAAGCCGCAATTCATCATGGATTCGAACATTGTTAGGAACAACTTTCTGCTGCTGCAAATGAAGTCACTTGGAAGAATGCTGATGCTAAAATGACAAAGTGGCTAGGACTTGCTGCGGCGAAACTCAAACCAAATTTCATAGTGGTTAAAAAGGAGGCTGTCATGTGTATGTTTTCCCACATACTTCAGGCCCACTTTTGAAAGTCTCTTAGAACATTCATCCTCCCCATGCAATCGAGTACAAAATTTGATGTTGTGGGAAACAAAGAGGCGCCCATGAATTGGGGCCAGCCTGGGTGCCAGCCTTTCCAGCCCTACCCACACAAGTTCGTCAGGCATGTGAAGGAATACTGCACTAGCATAGATTAGATCATACTGCACATGTTCTCCCCCTTCCCTTGTAAGCCTGCTCAGGTCCATATCTTCACTGCGCACAATGAGAGGACGCTTGTGAAGAAGACCCTGTGAGGGGAGCTCATACCTTAATGCTGCCATGAGGGACAATTCATCCCGCTCGATGCAGTGAAATTTGCCAGGATTCAAATAGCGAATGAAATGCAGGGCCACTCTGAGGGTACCGCAGCCCACCTCCAGCACTTGGTGCTCCCGCCTCAGCAGTGTAGCCCTTCCAAGAAACTCATACACATCTCTCCCTCCTGCCCACGGCTCCCCATAGTTGCTGTGATGCTCCTCCACTAACAATTCACCTGGGCACACCATTGCTGTGTGGTTGTTGTCATCATAATGTGAAATTCCTTTGTATCTGTCCACACCAATGGTAAAACTTTAAGGAATGGAGACTTTTTGACGATTATCAAACGGTACAGAAATCTTGTTGGTTCAAAATATGGAATACATGTATTATAAGAGAATTCTCAGGGCATAAATTTAATACTAATAAATGTATATTTGACAAATATAACAAATTTGTTTACATTTTATAGGAAACCTTTGGAAATTTTACGAAAAATTATCTGATTTGCAAAAAGTAGCCCATATAAAAGACCCTGTGGTCCACCTACACTTCTGCTCTCAATTCATCAATCTATGTTTACTTTTATCCAAGGTTTGCAAAGTACCTAGGCATATGAGATTAAGATGCAAATGGATTACGAGCAGTCACAAGTCAGCTACTGTGTGTCCTGTATTTATAATCTCATACACCTGAGCACATTATGAGCAGTCACAAGTCAGCTACCCTATATAAAAAGTAGCCCATATAAAAGACCTCGTGGTCCACCTACCCTTCTACTGTCAATTCATCAATCTATGTTTACTTTTATCCCAGGGTTTGCAAAGTACCTAGGCATATGAGATTAAGATGTAAATGCATTATGAGCAGTCACAAGTCATCTACTCTGTGTCCTGTATTTATAATCTCATACACCTGAGCACATTATGAGCAGTCACAAGTCAGCTACCCTATATAAAAAGTAGACCATATAAAAGACCGCGTGGTCCACCTACCCTTCTGCTCTCAATTCATCAATCTATGTTTACTTTTATCCCAGGGTTTGCAAAGTACCTAAGCATATGAGATTAAGATGTAAATGGATTATGAGCAGTCACAAGTCAGCTACTCTGTGTCCTGTATTTATAATCTCATACACCTGAGCACATTACAAGGTTGTTCACACTCTTGCTGTGAAATCAATATTTTATTTTTGTTTCTTTTTCTATTAAAGAGTTTTTTGATGATGTTGACTGCAACCTTTGGCATCCTTCCAACCAAATTAGTCTGTAGGAATAAGATTTATTATGTAAATGGGTTATTTGTGCCTCAAGACAACTTCTCAACAATCCATTATATGATAGTATGGTATTCCTGGGCATTGGGTTGTTCACAAAGAAAGGAGAAGTAGAAACATTTTGTTCAGAGGTATATAATTCACTATGATGCAAATGCCAATTGGCTTATGTGTGCCACAAGTGCCTACTCCACAACCAATTTACATCATGATCTGATACGCCTGTAAATAAGTTACAGACTGATCACAAAGAAAAGAAAAGGGGAAAAAACGACATTTTGTTCAGCGGTTCTTAAATCTGAGATTTTTGATGTAGCAAAACAATAGATTTAATTTTTTTTAGTATTAAATTAACTAAACAGATTAAAGAATAGAATAAAAAGGCTTGCACTTACTTCCGAAGATCTTGAAGTTGTTGTTCTCTGGTGCGAGGATTAATGCCCTTACGAAGCTGATGCCATCCTTGGCCTTCACCCAAACGATTCTTCTCCAGTTGGGCTTTGGCCCATCTCATGTCATCCTCAGAAGGAGGGCCTACTGGGTCTTCTGAATATGATTGCGCAGTATACGGGATCTGTTGCTGATGCTGCTGCTGCTTCTGTTGAGATATGGCGATATAACATACAAACGGAAGAAGATTATAAAGGAAGAAAAACACAAGCAACAATAGCAGTGAACCTCCCACGATAGGAAGAACCATACCAATGCTCTTCGAACCCATTCCTCTCACTCCTTTCAATCAAGCTAACAGCTCTTACATCTACCCATTAGACGCTGATCTCCCCTCCGAATGTGTGCAGTACCCAGGTTATAATACAGTGACACCCTAAATCCTACTCTAGATCCACTTCAAACAATCTGCCAAAATCTAAATCCTTAGCTTATTACATAATTAAAACATGTTCCGATGCCTTCCAACGTAGATTGTAAGAGGAGCACCTTTTCCGATATTTGAGTGAAGAAATTTATTACAGCTCTGAAAGGGCTAACCACACTTGTTCTAGTTTGTGTGTGAGTGTTGTAACGGTGAAAATAGCATACCCATGCCCTTTTCCCTTATATTTGGGATAGGGGCCCATTCTATTACAGTAGCCTTTATGTAATACCAATCTCATGTTTTTATTGGGTTGTTTATGTGTATTTTTAATTTAAATTTGAGGAGTTAGAATTTCCATTCAAAATTTTAAGTGCGGAAAAATGAGAATTTAGATTTTTTTATTTTTCTTAGTGGAGTTATTGTTTAGAAATTGAAAATAGGTTGTGGAAAAAAAGGGATTGAAATAAATAGTAATATGTAAAAATGTCCAGTGACTCCACAAATTTATTTCCCTTCTTTCTCTCCAAACGATTGCTTTTCATTATGTTCATAATTTAAGAGAGAAAAATAAATAAACAAAAAAATTAAATATTTATGGGGTCACCAACTCCACAAGTAACTCTTTGAAAAGTTGAGTAGTGTTTGTCACTGCTAACCAAAATAAGTTAAGTGTTGGAATTGTGAAAAACACACAAAAGACAAGATCAAATAGCAAACAAAAATTTGTTATTCCTTCAAAAAGAAAAACTTACAAAAAATTGTAGAGCTTTCACTCAACTTCTAGAGAGAGTCATAATACAAGGAAGGAGAGTGCTTATAAGAGCATATCCTAAATGAGAAAGGAATTAATTAAAGATCAATTAGTTAAGAGCGTAAAGTGATATTAGTCTAATAATTAATTAAAGATCAATTAATTATTAGCTAAAAAAATTATTACTCTAACACCCCCTTTAAGTGTAACTTGGGGAGTAGCTAAAAACTCTAAAAATTCAATGCATAAAAAACACAGAATACATGAATGGGTCTTAACAACAAGGCTTGATGAGGTACCCATGTACAAATAATATAATCTCTCATAATTGGAGAAAAGGAGAAAATGTAATGGGAAAAACTCTTTTTTAAAAGAGAGATAGGTGAATGAAAGACTAAGAAGCCTCCAAAATAGTGTCCCAAAAAAATAGGAACATGAAGAACATTGTTGAAGCATGAAAAAGTTGTAAAAAAATATCGAATGATGATTTCTATAATACTAAAATGGAGAACCCCCTCTAAAACAGATGATTATCAAGATCAAGAAGACAAGAATCTACATGAGTGCCCCCAACAACACTACTCCAACAATAATCAGATGGAAAATAAAGGTCAAACATTTAACAGTTGAAGATGCAAATGGCACATGAATCTGCATGAGTGACCCCAATGACACTACTCAACCATGCAAGATGCAAGTCAAAAATGCATGTACCAATAGTCTAAAGAATTGATCAAGTGAAAATAGAAGGTTGCCTCCACAAATCAAGAATCCAAGAGTGTCCATATGATAAATGTTTCATCTCACTAAAATGCATGGGCAGCCAACCATTGCATCTGCCTAGTACATAGGAACAAAAATTAGATACATTGCTCACTCCAAAAAAAAACCAAAGAAGAATTAGTTATAGTAGTAGAAACCCTCTCATATTGCAAACAAGGGAGAGCCACGACAAGTCCACTAAAATTGTGTGTCACCAAGAAGTGCATGAAAGAGAACCAAGAACATATGGGCACATGCACAAAAGAGTACCTACAACTAAATAAGGGTGTGCAAACAAGGCATGCACGTGAGGTAAGAATCACTAGGATTCAATATTGTCATGGAAGGACACTCATTGACAAAGGTGTGATGGAAAAATAAAGGCACTACACAACCATCCATGACACTTTATAATATAGTGCGAGTACAAAAGACACAACAAGATGTACAAAAATCCTCAAAAGTAAGTAGTACAATGGCACTTCATCTTAGTGTGTTTATAAAAGAGAAAATTCTTACAAAAGACATCTACAATACCCAAATTGAACAAAATGATAGAAATACATGTAAAATAGCCTAAAAAAAGTCATCCCATGCAAACAAAAATTTTCCAAGAGCTAAAACATCAAGTAATTCACTAGAATGTAAAAACACAAATGACTGAATAAAATATAATTGGAGAAAAATCCAAAAAAAGTGCATGAATAGTTGTGAATTTCTTTGAAAGACCTTTCCAACATCACAAGAATCACGAAAAATAGGGAAACTACTTAAAATTTGTGATCTTGGAAGTGAAAATAACACATTGAACTTCGACAAATTGTAGAATGCACCAATAGCAAAAAATGGTGATAAGACCCACACCACTGGAAAGTACGCAAAACTAGCTTTCTGACGGTTTTGTGTTTGCCCAATTGCAATACCGTACACCCAAGTTATGGCCAAAAGAAAAAATTTGCTCCTTTAAGCCAAATGGGGGGCTAGGAGGGTGTTTGTTGGGCATCAACATCACTGATGTTAGTAGAATATTCTATGAAATATTCCCTTCCATTGAAAAAACTGACCCATTGCAAACTAAAAACTCATCGAGATATTTTTTCTTAAAGTCGCCTCAAAAAATGGTGCTAGTGTGCAAAATATTTGATAGTCTTTAAAGATTCCTTGTTACCGCCCAACAAGTGTTCAAATCAAAGCTATTGATTTGAAAGCCTAGCAATTTGTAAGGTTGTCAAAAGGTGTTTAGCCTCTCCAGCTAGTGCTATGTATAACATTAGGAACTATATAACACTTAGTGTTATGTATAGCACACACTTTAAAAAGAACTTCCTCTTTTTTTTTAGTTGGTCGTACCTCTAGTCATACAAGGGAAGTATGACCTTTGTATACAAAAATATCCTCAAAAGCTCTTGACATCAGACTATATATATAGTCAAAATTTGTCTATTCAGCCTCTTGAACGCAATGGTGAGCTCTATTTTGCTCCAATGTGCACCAAAAAAAGGTCCAAGCCCAAAACCTACAAAAAATATGAAGATTCTAGATTTGATGCCCTATAACCCTAATTGATTAAAACCCTCAAAATTTGAAAAGGAGTTTGTTAAATCCATGCTCTGATACCATGTTGGAATTGTGAAAACACACATAAGACAAGATCAAACAACAAATGAGAAATGAGAGTTGCAAACAATGATTTGTTATTTCCTCAAAAAAACTTACAAGAAATTGAAGAGCTTTCACTGAACTTCTAAAGAGACTCATAATACAATGAGAAAGGAATTAGATCATGGAAAATGTCAAAATCACATATAATGAAACATAATGATCTAATAATAACTCAAACTAATAAAAGAAAAAAACACTCCTAAGTTTAGTGATTCAACCAGCGAAACCACTAACAGTATTTTCCCATTATTTCTCAAAAAAATCCAATAAACCAAGAATTTCTTCAAATCCACATTGTTTCATTATTTCTCTCTACTTTACAATGAAAAAGAAAACACACTTATATCTAAAATCTAAAAATATGAAAATTACCATTTTTGGCAGTTTTTGACAATTATCATAATTTGACATTTTTGGAAATTTCACATGCCTATCCCTTTAACTTAGGATTTTTCCAAAAATCTTCCTACCACTATGGTGACACTAAATTTCAACTTACAATTCAAATTAAAAACACAAGTTCCAATTTATTAAAAAACAACTTGAAAAAAAAAATGCTAAAAGCTTATTTTGAAGGCCCATATGAAAGAATTCGGTCTCGAAAAATCTCAAAATAGGCATCTATCAAATTGATTTTATTGACAATTCAAACAAATCCTCATAATGCACCCCCCCAATAAAAAATTCAGCCCAAATGGACTTTTGAGTCAAAAGTTATGACTCTCGGAAGCCCCTGCATCATTTAGCTTAAGTGCATAAAGTGAAATTAGTCTAATAATCAACTAAAGATTAATTAATTATTAGCTAATGAATTATTACTCTAACGCTAAGCAACCACATGCTCTAAGTGTATAAATGGTGTATTTTTTATTGAGCTTTGAGTCTTATTTGTTTCTATTTATATTTATTTTCAAAGAGTCTTGGTTTTGAATTATATTATTTTTGTGTTTTAGATTAAATTTGTGAAAATTTTATATTTGTGGAAGTGATTATTTTACTTTAAAAATTCAAATTTTAATTTAAAGTTAATTCTATGTGTCTTTCTAGGTGTGTTGACTCAAGGCATGAAAAATATAATATTTGATTTTTTATGTTGTATATAAAGAAGTAGTTTTAGTTCATTTTAGGCATGCTAGATTTGATCATCTCCTTGTAGCATTCTAAGGAATCACTATTTACTACTTGCATGCATTACGATGAGTATGCTATCAAAATATCTACATTACACAAGCATAGTGTTCATCTTATGTGTTTAAGAGTGTTATCTTTGATCATTTATCTATTCATTGAATTAGTACCCATTTTTGGTTTGACACAAGGGAGTAATTATCGTTGCCACATGCAAACCAAGAAGCACCAAAACCAATTTTTATGTGGGAACAAACTAAAGACGTCAAGGAAAACTAAAAGCAACATTCTAAAGATTGATAGAGAATAAATCTGTAGGTACTAATCAGGTCCATGATCCAAATTAGATCTAAAGTTGCAAGATTGAATTGGTAGTCACAAGATCAAATCCATGATTGTAAGAGCTGAAAAATCAGCTCACACCCTAGAGTCACCTGCAAAATAAAGATAGCCTTCCACAAGAGAGTGTGGCAAGATAATAACTTGTTTGATATAATATGTTACAAATGTACAAGGGCCTTGATTAAATAGACAAGGTCAAATATAAGACTAGAAAAGATCATGACATGTATCTTAATCCTATAATATGAGACAACTAACTCAAAAAATAATTTAATGACCTAGGACTCAAGAATTAAATTTCATAAGATAAGATCTAAATTACAACTAAGACTTCTAAAAGGATTTCTAGGACCTAAGTAAACTTAACATGTGAATAGGACCTACTAGTGAACTAGTTAGGTAAAATACCTTATTTACACCAATTTACACCAACAATGATATTGGAAGTGATCTAGAGCAATAAACATAGCATTCACCAATTCTAATTATTCAATCATCATTTATATTTATACATTATTAGTGAATTGTCATCTGACATCTATCATAGTCTTCTAGCTAAATACTTTCATTGTTGTATTCAAGTATGAAGCATTTATTTATTTATCATTACTAGTTGTTGTTATCTCATGTAAGTTATGAATATCAGTACATTTTATTTATTTACCTAATGTATATGCAAAAGGAATTTTATCCTCCCTTTCATATGCAAAGGAATGTTTATTTTCCTTTCAATTTTGATGAACCTTTCGTCATTACACCCTCATAGGGCTTCCATACTTAGGGTTTTATCTTCTCATATTATGTACTATTTAGATCTAAGAGTGATTCATATTAATTTATCTTTGAATCTATCTTTAGGGTTTATGCATGCCACAAGCTACTTGAAATGTTAAACTTCCTTTACAAAGGAATGCTCATCTTAACCCTAATATGGATAACCACTCAAATGATCATAACTCTTAATCTAATATGAATTCTAATAATGTTCATGTTGAGAATCATATTGAGGGATGTGGAGAATAATAAGATTATGATCATGATACTTATGTTTCCAAGCAAGATCCTTCCCTTATGAGACAATTTCTTACACTTCTTAAAATGTTAAATATCCTCAATAACTAGCTACTTATTTACATGGTGCATTATTGGGCACCCCTTATGGCACAAAAAATATTTGTAATATTGGAACTCTCATGGCTTCTACTAATGGTATATCCTCTCAACCACCCACTCACCCTTCATCTCATTTTAATTTTTTCCCTCTAATCTTATAGTTGCGACTTCCATGGCCTCTACCACCCATTTTATCACTACTATTGTGACCTCCCCCTCTTGCATTCCTACTTGAATGTTATCACCACCTTTCGATCCATTAACTTTCAATTTTTTTGATCCAAATTTGAAGTGGTATAAATGATAATGCTCTAGATGAGTACCTAAATGTGTTGTGTGCATAAGGAAGCAATATGAAGATAAAATATTAGATAGAAGAAATGAGAAGTGGAACATACTATTTTATTAATATATGCATTATATATATGGTATACTCTTAAAGGAGATGTATGGTTGTGTATTTTATCATATTTACATTAATTGCCTAATGTATGCACATCTATGTATATCGTAGGTGTAAATTTACATATTACATGATTGTGAAGAGAAGGTCACTATAGAAGTTGAATCAATTGAGCTTCAATGTGTGATGCTTCATCTCACAAAGGTTATAATTTTAGTTGCACATTATACTAATAGGTGATGTGTCATGGAATGGCTTCAAAAGGTGCACTAGATTATTGTGTGGGGTTTTGAGATGTTGTGCAATATTTTGCTATAATTTTTGGATTGTGCATTATATGTACTCTAATATATGAGGTACATATTTCAAATCAAGTTACCTTTTAATTTTTGCAACATGATCCTTGGAAATTCTTAGATTGTGTAAGAAGAAAAGGGTTGTTCACAAGATATATGATATCTTAGCAGTTGTGAAACATGGTTACAAGCGTTGTGTGAGTGTTAAAGTAAGGAGTTATGTGCATGTGCACAACATGGTTCCTATAATTGTGTGAATAGAATGTAGTGCAAGGAGTTATGTGCAATATTGAACATTACTATGCAAGTGACCAATTTAGTATTTAGGCTTCCATAGTCGCACATGGATAATTGTCTCCCATCCTTTCATGTCTACTCATACCTAGATGTGCATACTAGTTATATCCCATATACCTATGTTTCTAATACCACTTCTCATCCTATTTCCACCTTACCTCAATGTGTGACTTCTCCTTCCATTTCCATTTCATTGAATCTTACATCCCATCCTCTTTACACATCCTTCATTGTATCTCATGCTCCTTATATTGTTAGAATGTCCACCTCTACCTTGGATATAATATTGAAGAGACTTGATCAAAATAAGATGAAAGTGGATACCATGCCTTCTAGTTATCACTCTATTACATAAAATCATCCAAATTGCACACCTCTTGCATTTGAATTTATTATAATTCATTTCTCATTGGATTTGTGGCACTTTACAAAAAAGGTAATCCTTACAAACCTTTAATTATTCATACAGTCTAGATTTAGTATATGAATTTAAATTCTTGGCTCAAATATTCCCATAAACTTTAAGAGAGTATGTCACTCTTATGATATCTACATGACAATATGAGATTGAAATAATTGTGATTGTATTTATTAAATGTGCTCAAGGACATAATAAGCCTATCAATAACTATGTCATTCACTTTTAGACTTTATGTAGTAAAATGAAGAACCAAATAGATAATGATGAGTTACAGTCCATTTTTTGTGAGGGAAATCGTCCTCCCATCAAGGATGGTGACTTCAATAATTTCACATCTTTCATGAATTTGTGTGCACATGTGCAAAAGGTTAGACTTAAGTTTCTTGCATCTAATATTTTTAATCATTCCAAGTATCATCTATAATTCTCATACCTGAAAATTTCAAAATAATAACACCTTACAAAAATGAAACACAACAAGAAAGAATCTAAACTTGACACCAACCAAGTGGCTACTACTTCCAATCTCTTATCTCTCAAACATCAAGGTACTAGAAAATTTACAAATCTTAGTGAATCATTGGAAAATATGCTTCAAAAAATGCTTACTAATAATGTGATCACCCATCCTCTTGTGTGTATGACCACTTGAACCTCCAAAGAACTAATTAAGGTTAGATTCCAATTATTATTATAATTTACAAAGATTTAATGGACACCACACTTAAATTTTCATAGCACTCAAACATAAAATCCATGATCTCACTAATAATAATTTAACTTATGTTGATAGTGTGAATGATATGAGAAATCATTTGGTTGCTCCATCAAATATATTTTTTTAAATGTATACTAATTATTTTCCATAACATACACAATCTAATTATACTAAATGCCAACAAGTTCCCAAGCATCTTATGGTACATACACATATGACTAAACATCTTATGCATATTGAGCATGCTTGTTTCTTTTCCCACACTTCTATAAAGACTTTTGTGGGCATGACTAAATATTTATCCTCCTTACGTCTCTTTGATTATTCATTTTATAAGGAGAAGACACCCAAAAATAACTATTATTGTTTGTTGGTGCTTCAAATTTCTCCTAATACTTCTAAATGGCACACTCTTAATGAACTTTAACCATGAGGAACAAGAGTTGGGCTAACATATCAAGTGATCCTTATAATCAAACAATACATGACAGGCCAATTTATAAGACTAGGTATAACTCTTCTACATGTTAAGCTCTATAAAACTTTGGAGGGTGATCCATTTTTCATCCCACAATTAAATGTAAAAGAATATTTTTAAACACACTATTAAGCAAAAGTTAAATCTTAATAGCACCAATTAAATCCAATTTTTTTCACTAATTTATTTCTATGTTAGCCTTTGTAATTCCACAACTATATATATAACTTATAGATGTATTAATAAATAATCTCAAATAGAAAATTATTATAATGATCATTTATACCCTTGAGAATAACAAATAGGTTTAGAAACCATAAATTATAGTAACAAACGGATATTCATTTGAATTAAAGTTTTGATCAATTTCTAATTTAAGACTAGTGCATTAATCTTTGAGAAATAAATTTAATATTATGAATCTTTAGTTATATACAAAATATAAATCTCTTATTCCTTTAAAGAAATTTCTAACATGTAAAGACTAGTGCATTCATCCTTAGAAAACAAATTTAATATTATGAAGCTTTAGTTGTATACAAAATGTTAAATCTCTTATTCTTTAGCTAAATTTAAGACTAGTGCATTAATCTTTCAGAAATAAATTTAATATTATGAATCTTTAGTTATATACAAAATATAAATCTCTTATTCCTTTAAAGAAATTTCTAACATGTAAAGACTAGTGCATTCATCCTTGGGAAACAAATTTAATATTATGAAGCTTTAGTTGTATACAAAATGTTAAATCTCTTATTCTTTAGCTAAATTACTTTCATAGAATATTCTTAGTGATCTATTTCTAATCACATCACATATATTATGATTAAAGATGTAGAACCATCATGATGGAAGGCTAACTAATCATGGTAAAAGTGCAACAAATGTGAAATTAAAAATTTATCAAATGTCCTAAAATACTAATATAATTGAGGAGATTTGATATGAAAACTAAAGTGTATAATATTAAACTTGAAAACTTATTCTTAAAAATTTTCATAAAATAAGAAAAATAATAATAAAGACACATTGCTTTGGAATCCTTAGAGCCTACTATGGACTAAAACTACATCAAAATACTTGATATACCAAAAGAGTGATCCCTTAACCAAGAAGATAACTTATATTTATAATAAGAGGACAATGTTCACCTCATATGAATTATTAACATTTATCTTTCTTGCAATACTAATACTAAAAGAGTATCATTCATGTTATAAAAAAGTCCAAAACAATTTCAAAGGTAGTTAAGAAAAAACCTCTTTTTATCATTTGTAAGGGTTGGTGTTCAAGTGGTGTCAAGTCTCTTGTAATTTTTTTCTCAATCTTCTCCACATGATATTGGATTTTAGAAGACTAAGAAGAGGTTGATCCACATTAGTTAGTGAATCTCTTCACTAACTGTAATGCCCCGCCACAAAACCCTAGAGGACAACATGCTAAAACACCTAAAAATAGGACAATTTTTTTTTAAAGTGCAATATACACAAGATTGCAAAAGAAACAATAGCTAGAATGCTAACATAAGTCCTCTAAAGTCTATGATTACGCTACTAGAATCCCATTAACTAAACTAGCAAGAACTATAAATCATCACATTTAATTAAACAATCAAAATGAAATAACCATAACATGTGATCGATAGATACCATTCAAAATCAATCCAATTAACTAACATATATAATAACATCTTTTACATTATCCATTACATAAGAGAGTTCAAAAATTAATTACATCATTACATATTTACATCTTGAACTACAATGTCTCCTCATATACATGTGAGGAGAGTACATCAGAAGTATAATACATGATACAATTGATTTATGGTACAATACAAGTATATGAAAGATAATTCACTCGATCTGGATCAAGTGCAAGAGTCACATCATCAAGAGTAGCTGCCACATGAACGGTCAAAAAAGAAGGGAACCCAATGGAGTATAAGGCAAATTCCACCCGACCATGTTGAACCATAAGGTCCACCCCTCATGCTAGGAGATAACACCTAGTCCCTCAACAAAAACAACAACAAGGTGACCACATCTAACATAACAAGGCTAAATAGAGAACAACTGACATTACAACAACACCTCGCAAAAGAACATACATTAATTCCAGAGCACATCGCATACCAAGAGGAGAGAGAAAACAAGGGAATACTAGTCTACAGAGGAGGGAGTGTCATCGCATGGTCCCGACATGGGTTACCCTAGCAGTATCTCACTAGCTACCGACCCCCATCTATGGTTACCATGGCAGTCTCTCACTAGCCGCCAACCCCATAGGTTGACACATGCAGAACCAATCTTCCTTTCATGAGGACAAGGAAGCTGGTCTTGCCAACTAGGTCTTCTCAACCCATCCTTAGCCTAAATGAGCACTATAGGCATGGGTGATGCATTCACTTATCTTGATTAATGTGTAGACTACCCAACCCCCTAGTTCATTTTAAGTTATCACCGAGTTAAGAAACTCCCACGTGGGTTACCCTAGTGCCACTTTGTGCATCGGCCCCCATTGAGAGCCACTCCCCCTACTAGCAGCTAAGAGATCCAATAAAATCAATGGGGTAAGCCATCATGCACAAGAAATGAAAACCATCAAATACCAATCCCGAGAAAGGTATGGACCATCTCTCTCTCAAACACAACTGTAAAACAAATAAAAGGCGCATGGCTAAAACCCACAACAACACATCACAAGTACCACATTAACCAATCAAGGCTCAAACATAACAATCTAACTAATAACATATTTATTCAATCCTCTAGAAGTCCACAGAGTCATGTACACGAATATTCGCACAAAGAACAAAACCATGGTTACTCAATTTCATATAAACAACACATACTTGTACATAGCAAACAATCCACTAATGGGACCAAGAGACACATGATGGATTCACAACTAGATAACACACAATTAACAAAACAAGCAATATTTATGATTGCCAAGGAAAAAGGAAAATTTCACACTTAACAATCTCATTATTAGTTAAATACAATTAAATTAATCTTTCTTTTCATTATTTTATTCCTTTTATTAACCCACAAACCTCTTAATTTTAAAAGTAAAAATTTCTCTTACTAACACCAACATAATGCATATACAATTATACTTATATATATATATAAACATATACTCATACCTTATATATACTTATATATATATACATATATATATATATATGTATAGTACTAACTATTGTTTTTTCATCTATAAATTATAATACAATAACAATATAATTGCACACACACATATATACATTCAACCGATGAGAACTAAACTTCATATACAATGCATCTTTTAACTATCAACTAATAATCGTCTACATGCACAATGATATACATACAATCCATCGCCATTCCCATCTCAAATTTATCGAATTACATAGTACAAGCAACTAGAAAAACTCAAATACATCAAAATTCTTAATATAAAGTGTCATTCTATATAACAAGATTCACACATATCTGCATGCCTACATCAATGATTCTACCACAAAATTTCTATTCAAAACAAAGTCATGCAACAATTGAAATTCTAACACAAAAATTTAAATCCATACCCAAACACATTGCATTAAGTGGTTGCCCAACCACACAACCACAAACATGAGGATATGACCATGGAAGACTCACAAATTAAGAATATCAATTACAAGACACACAAAGAAAACAATGATGGCTTAACCTATAAATTTGCATCACAATACTCACAAGGTCCCCCGACTGGGGTCAAAATGCAATGACAAATAAATAAGGAGACAAGACTTAAGCAGATACAAACATGGGGCAAGGCTGTAAACATGGGAGCAAGGCTATAGGCAACAATTTCTACCGAGCCATGGATTAAAATGGCATGGATGCCTCTTGCCCTCGTTTTTTCTTTCAGTAAATTCCTATAAATTAAAGTAGAATGCAGCCGTCTATTGTGACCATTATTTAATGAGTAGCGCACTCATTTTATTCTATTTACTTTCTTGTTTCCTCCCTTATGTTTTTAATTTTCTTTAACTTTCATTTTTAACATTAATTTTTAGATATTTAATTTTAACATTAATTTTTATATATTTAACTTGATAGATTAATAATTAAAGATTTAGCTAATGTTAATTTTTTTTATAATATTTTTTTTTAAATAATTGTTTTTTAATAATATTTTAGATTTTATTTTGTATATAAGAAATAAAGAAAAATTAATATAGAATGTAAAAATATTTTAATTATTTTATTTATTATATATAATACATAAATTTTAATCTTTTAGATTATTTTATTTTATTTAAAGAATATTTTTATTTATTTAAAAGTTATTTTATTTTTGTTATTTTATATTTCTTTAAAGAACTATTTTCACTTATTTTATTTATTTTTTTAGTTTTAGTTTTAGTTTTTAGCTCAATGTTAAAACTAAGATATAATATAAATTATTTTTAATATTTTATGTAATGTAAATTAAATTTTTAAAATGTTATTATTATTATTATTATATTTATTATATATTATAGTTTAGATATTCATTCAATTTAAATTCTCCTATTATATAAATATATATTATTTATTATTGAATTATATTAAATAAAGAGCATATATCTTATATATAAAATACAATATGATATGTTATAATAAATAATATTTATATAATGTAAATAAACAAATAAACTTTTATAACTAAGATTTTATAGTTTTTTTTTAAATTATAAGGTATATATTTTATTTATTTATTTATATTATATACATATTATTTATTATAACATATCATATTGTATTTTATATATAAGATATTTGCTATTTATTTAATATAATTCAATAATAAATAATTTACGCCGAAGGCGTATCCTACTATGAACTGTATCAAAGCATTTTGTACGATTGACGACTTGCTTCATCCTGGAGACGACTCTCCACATTGTGAACGTTGATCGGTTTTGAACTACGCCAGTCACCAGTTTTACTTTCTATCACATTCAACGCAGGCACATGAGGTCAGCTATACTACCTTTTCTCACCGCCGCTTACTACCTGTAGATCATCAGACAACGCGCCGGTTTTGAATTAAAGGCCTTGTTGATAACTATCAAATCTTATACGGCGTACAACTATCACAACCGACAGAAAATTACTATGCAGAGTGGAGAGTCAGGATTACCACAATCGTCTTGCATTGCTTCGCAGACAATCTTTACACTGAAGGCATCCCACGTTTAGGTTCTGCAACCCCTTTTCATGCTCAACGATGCAGATTTTCTGATAGGGGATGAACTACAATGAAACAAATCACAGTTATCGGTGCGCGTACAAGAACGTTATTAGTGCGCGCAGGGCTTCATGGCGGATCATTTCATCCATTGAGCAGAAGGAAGAGAGCCGCGGCAACGATGAACATGTGGTGAGCATAAGAGAATACAGGGCCAAGGTCGAGGCCGAGCTTACCAAGATTTGTGATTCGATCCTGCGCCTCCTCGACTCACATCTCATTCCTTCCTCCACCACCGGTGAATCCAAGGTTTTTTTATCTCAAGATGAAGGGTGATTACCATCGGTATCTTGCCGAGTTTAAAACCGGAGCAGAGCGCAAGGAGGCCGCTGTGAGTACCTTGCTCGCTTACAAGGCTGCGCAGGTTATCCCTCTTTTTCGTCCTTTTCTTTGAAACCTAATTTGTTTGTGCTTTGCAAGTCGTTGTATTGGTTTGTGATGGCCTGGTCCTTTGCAGGATATTGTGGTGGCCGAGCTGACCCCGACGCATCCTATTAGGCTTGGCCTGGCGCTTAACTTCTCTATATTTTATTACGAAATTTTGAATTCTCCAGATCGTGCCTGTGCCCTTGCTAAAACGGTGCGTATTTTGTACTTTTCTATTGGCATTTTTGGCTAGCTTTATGGATCTGGATTTTTCATTGGCTTCTCTCGCTTTAGGGTTCATACCTTTTCGTCGCTTTTGTAAATTTGTTAGTTGGATCTGCTTTAACATTGCTATTTTCCATGGAGAGCCTTTTTTGGTCTTGCGGGGAACTCTGTTGTTTCTTGGTTTTTAGGTTGAACAAAATGACTCCTTTATAACTTCTTTTTTGGTTTAGATGATATGATAGGTCTTCATGCCGGTAGAGTACTTGTATGCAATTTGAATGTGGGTAGGTAGAGCTTTTACTCCAAACATGTCTTTATTAATGGAAACCCTATGCACCCCCACAAATTTGTCTTCGTGTATGGAAACCAAGCTTAGATCACTCTAAGGCTTAGAAGACACTCCTTAGATGACTCTATGATACCAAGTTTATGTGGGTTTCTTCACATCGACACCCATGTTATCATTATGACAATTGTCACATTCATACAACTTGTGATTATACATTCCATGGAGGTGTAGGCTCGGGAGCTGATCTTGTGCAATACTGAAAATCATTTTTTGAAGCATTTTTTAATTTTTAAAGCTCTAATAAATATTCCCTGGAGGATACGGTTTTTTCAGTCTATATGCCAAGTCCAGGGATTTCTATGGAGGATATTGGTTACAGTGATGAGAATCAAGTTTTGAGTCAGCTTGGGAAGCCTTGACTTTTGTGGAAAGCTTCAAGAAAAAAGGTGCAGCATGTTGGCAAAGCATTGCTTCATTTGCTTACATGACAGGTCATATAGGCATCCGTCCTAACAATGTTTGTAGGACTTGTGGTTGGCCTCATCTCCTTTTGTTCTTAGGTTATCGGGGTAGGGCGAACCTGCGAGTAAATTTTGATCTTCAGGCAGGTCAGATTTTCACGACAGTTCACAATCTCCATTATTAGTGATTTCTAGTTTTGTATCAAGATTTAATTGTTGGATTGTTGTCCCAACGAAGCCATATCAATATTTAAGTGGCTGCAAAATTGCTCTAAAAAGAATGCGTTGTGTTAGATCATTTGCACTGAAGCTTATTGGTTAGATTGGTGAAGACCCGAAGTTCTACTTATATTAGCATAGATACCTGGTTTAGACACTGGGTCCCTGTGGGGTATCTATTTAGTCATAGTTCTGACTGATTATAACCTTTTCTTTCGCCTTTCTGAATTGTGCTCTTGTGCTTTTGACTATTCTAACTTGAAAAAGAATTAGATTTTTAGTTAAAGTTTCTGAAATTACCCAAGTGTCTTTATGATCTTCTCAACTTACAATTCTGGGTTATGTTCTTAAAAGTGGGGTGCCCACG
The DNA here is from genome assembly GCA_007258455.2 of Sequoia sempervirens. Classification (NCBI taxonomy): domain Eukaryota; kingdom Viridiplantae; phylum Streptophyta; class Pinopsida; order Cupressales; family Cupressaceae; genus Sequoia; species Sequoia sempervirens. The sequence continues at coordinate 32,944 of VDFB02011349.1, forward strand.
CTATACTTTTTCTTAGAATTGCTCCGTGAATCGGTGCGCCAAATCCTTAATTTGTGGGGTTCCTTGCCAAGCCACTTCGGTTTGGGGTTTTTTGGTTAAGGACAACGGTCCACAAGTAGTTAATTCTGGGTCTTATTCTTGCCAATGAGGTGCCTATCTATCCCCAAAATATCTTACAAGCGCTCCTTGATTGGGGTCTTAAAGTCTTCGAAGCAAGGCTCCTTGCCAGGCACCCCCAATTTAGAGATTTGCTTAAGGACTCTTTCCCTCAAGTAGTTGATTCCAGGTCCTGGGTACCATTATTTTATTTCACGTTTGTTTTACTATCGTCCCTAGTATGCGTGTTTTGCTTGACATGACACACACTCTTTTAATTGTGGTAGTCCCAACAATCCGAAGGTTTATGGATATGGATGATAGCATTTTTTTGCCTGATAACAAGCTTTATAGGCTCGTTGTATTTGATAACCATTCCCCCTTTACATTATGGACAAGCTCTGGTATGATTGTTATAGAATGTCTGTTTTATTCATGATGTAGTGGTTGCTGTAGCAGATGGTACAGTGATAATGATTTGTGCTTTGAACTGGAACAATGCCCTGTTTTTAAGTTAACCATAAATGCTTGTAATCTTATTGCAACAAAGAATATGGTCTTCTAAATATTATAGTTTGTATCCTGCATTTTGCCTCTTTGCTGGAATTTAGAATTCGTTGCACATTTTTCCTTGGAAGTTTTTATCCGTTTTCTTTGTTAAAGCTCTTTTCTGATGTGCATTACTTTGCTTGGGTGAAAGATATGTCTGTCATTGGTTTATTCTTAAGCAGTTGCTAATTTATCGATTCATTTCATGTAATTTGGGGTTTTAGGAGTGAGAAGTGATCTTGCTTTCTTATGTTTCCTTCCTTGCTGCTTATCAGATTCTGATGTGTGTGTCTGTGCTGATTATATTTTTAAAATTTACTAAGGTTGATCCATTTCAAACAATATAACTATTCCAACCAAAAATTCGGCGTACCCAATTGCACACAAAAAGTGCAATAGCTAGTATATATTTATATAATAGGAGAATTTAAATTGAATGAATATCTAAACTATAGTATATAAAATAACAAAAATAAAATAACTTTTAAATAAATAAAAATATTCTTTAAATAAAATAAAATAATTTAAAAGATTAAAATTTATGTATTATATATAATAAATAAAATAATTAAAATATTTTTACATTCTATATTAATTTTTCTTTATTTCTTATATACAAAATAAAATCTAAAATATTATTAAAAAACAATTATTTAAAAAAAAAACTATTATAAAAAAAATTAGCATTAGCTAAATCTTTAATTATTAATCTATCAAATTAAATATATAAAAAATATATACAAATTAATGTTAAAAATGAAAGTTAAAGAAAATTAAAAAAACATAAGGGAGGAAACAAGAAAGTAAACAGAATAAAAATGAGCGCACTTACCATTAAATACGGATGGCAGAATTTACGAAATTTATAAAATTGGGCGAGAAAAACGAGACAGGCAGCATCCATGCCATGCATCCATGGTCTGATAGAAATTGTTGCCTCTATAACCTTTGCCCAAACATAGACGCATTGCCCAGGCAAGTGATAACTTTGAACGTTACTTTATAAAGTACATGCCTTCAACACAATTTGCATTAAATGGCGTTGTTCAAGAATGAAATATAATACAACATAAAGTAAGGGCGAAGATATTTGAAATAAGGAACACTTCAGATAATACGTATGTGAGACACAGGGGAGGCTTCACGTTTTCACAGCATTCAATATCCAAAGTTATTTAAAACACTAACACAGATAAATAGGTTTCAAGGCATTCACCTTTTAGGAATACAATAGGATGCCGGGAAATGTTCGCAATGGACAAAGACTAAATGCCATTCATATTACATGCAAAGTGACAACAAGCCTGGGGCGATGGAATGAAATCAAGATTTTTCCCTTAATACACACAGAGAGCGACCAAGGCACAAGCATTAACACAATACTCATTAAATAGGGAAATGAGCTTCGTATACTAGAATACAACAGAGCAGCCTAAAAGAAATGACTATCTACAACAAAGGTGTTTATACAGCAAGAAGAGCAATTTCCAAAAGTTGTCTCAGGAAATAGATGAGCACGTTGGCAAAATTTGTAGTACACAATTCTATTTTCAAGAAGAGTTTAAGAAAAAATACAAAGAACATAACTTTTCTTTTTATAATCTAGTAATCCAAAAGAATGTTTTGTTTTCACATGGTACCATCATCCAAATTTCTTTTTCAATCAAAATTGAATTTGAGAAAAAGGAGTCCATGAGAACCTGGAATAGCTCGAAAAAATGAACTGAAGATTAATGTTGGGCTCTCTACCCCTGCTTGCAGCTTAAACCCTCTTCAAACCCTCAGCAAAACACTGCAAGACCCAATTCCAAAACCTTCTAAAACCATAAAAGAGCTTCCTAGAACAAGAACATTCAAGGGAGAGATAAAAAAGATTAGTTTCTAGAAAACATGCAAAAGCCCCCTTTCTTTTTGACCAATTAACTAATTTATTTACTATTCCATAATGTCATTACTTTAATTATTTTATTTTTAATTTCCCCTTCATCGTTAACTGCCACTCTTCAATATATACTTATTAATAAAAGTATCTTTATTTAGTTACACACAATAAGCCCACTTTTAAATATTTAATTTATTAATTTTAAATTACCTTTTTAATTCTATTTGCACCATAGTTTAATTCTCAAGGTCATTTTGGTGCTATTGATAATCAATCGAGAGATATCTCAACAAGCTTGCCAAAGTTAGCAATAATAGATGATGTTTGTTTAGTCACCTCACTCAATGTGCATTGGTAATGGGAGGCCTTTGGCATGTGTGACTATCACATCCTCATGTTAGATATGAGTTGGGAAAGGAAGTTCCTAAGCGAGTAAGAGTAGATTTTATTCTTGTTATCCTTGTTTGGATTTCACAAGTGGTTATTAGTATGCCGATAATTATGAATTTGTATGCTTGGTGACAGATGGTTGCTTTTCAAATCCTGAGGTAGAGGCTACCTAAAATCATGATTATTTCATCTGGGCATGGTTTCATTTACTCAAGTGTGTGAAAGGATCTTTATGAACTCCATTTCTACCCAATTTTATCACAATTCTCATGTTCACCAGCTGAAGGGTTTCAACAAGGGAATGCAAAATCTAGATTCATCAGAAGAAGAAAGCGAACTCAAAATCTACAGACTATATGGCAAAGGAACAATGAAATACCTCCCACACAACCATCAAGTTTCGATTCCAATTGCAAAATGGGAGATTCCATTTTCAAAAACAATTGGAGATTTACAAATAGCCTAGGTATTTAAATCCCACTGCTATCAGTATAGGAAAAGTGTAATTTGAATAATTGGTGAAGAAGTTCTCTATCTTCAAGCTCGTCGGATCATATTCCCTTCTCAATTGGTTTATGTGTTTCTTTCCAATGCCTACGACTTGCTTCAATCTTTTCCTAACATACAATTGATAGCTTCAAAAGTGGTGAAGGATGCTTTTCTACAAGAAGAAGTTGCTTAAAGGTGTTCAAGCATATAAATTTTGGAAAGGCCAGGGGAGAGTTGGGGGCCTCTTCCCTCAACATTTTCTACTAAATGGAAATGTTTATGTTTCTGTGCTTGATGCTATTAAAAAAACCCTAGAGATGCGTAGCTTCCGTTATCTACAATCAGCTCTTGAAAGACATAGGGTTACAATTGGTGGGGATATTAAAGATGACATTCAAAGGAGGATTAATGCCATCCTCACCTTGCTTAGCCATGTTCACCCCAAACCAACCATTGTGCAATAGCTGCCTCCTCAAGCATCTCGAGCAATTCCATTGGTGTCAATCTTAGACCGAGCAAGTTCTTCTTCTCCTTTGTGACAACAAGTGAATATGAATCTTAACATACCACTGCATCCAAATGAACAAGGCAATGTTGGTTAGGGAAATGATGAAAATCAAGGGGAAAATGATATTGAAGAAATGGAAGAATAAGGGTTTTGTTTTGTAAGAGGTTGATGAAAGGAAATTATTATCCTACTAAGTAGGGTTTCATCCCCATTTTGAGACATGATGTACATGGTAGTCTTCAAAAGTCTTGGTGGTTTGTAATTTTGATAGATTATTGTCATTGTAAAACCACGATATGGATCTCTACTATTGGGATGATTTTGAAAAGAATTTTGTATCTAATTGAGCTACAACCAAAGGTTTTCTTCCTAGTTCTTTCTTGCAGGTATGCTCTTTTTAACTAGGTTTTTGTAATATTCTATTTAATTATAATATAATATATTGTAGTGGCTTGCCACTTTTGCTTAAAAATATATATATATATATATATATTTATTTTTATATCTCTTATTAAATCATAATTTTAATTTATTTAAACCAAATAAAATATTAATAATATTTTATTTTATCAACAACACAAATGTATTAAAACATTTATTTAATTATCAAAATACCTTTTAACCACAATAATCTTTTATTATATGCATTTACATTTTTTTATTTACTTATATATCAACTGTATGCCTTTAGCATAATGGTTTATTTTAATGCATCAAATCATCATAAAACCTTGTTCATCAAACAATTTTAAATTAAACAACCAAACACATAAAACCAAACGACCCAAATCATGAAAGGGTGAATCGAGGAGGGCCACTACACTAACTCTAAACATTCCCTTATGTTTTTTAGGTGGAAAGAGATTTTGTTGATGTCTCACTCTATTTCCTTGAATATTTTTCTAAGGCTCAATGTGTCTACCTTTAGCTCATTTAATAATTCTTTGATCACCTTGATGTCCCTCTTGGCAACTATAAGTTCATACTCTTAAGGTTCCCACATGCATATTGCTTGAAGATTTTGATTAGAGAATTGTTAAGAAGTATTAAGAGAGTATCCACACTAATATAATTTAGACTTTCTTAAAATTTTAAATGAATGATTTTTTAGGTTATAACCACTAAGAGAACCCACATCCATATTACTTTAAGATTGTGAGTAGAGAAATCTTAAGAAGTATTCAAAGAATATCTACACTAATCAAATTTACACTTATTTTACTTTGAATTAATTAGTTTATGGGATAAATATCATTCTTTTAAAACCTTGGATGTTTGATAATTAACCTTCTTAGAACATCACCTATTCTAACAACTTATCTATGGTCCACCAAATTGCTTGTTCTCAAAATAGCAAAAATTGTAATTTAAATCCTCCAAAGTTTTAGTAATTTCATATTGTTCATTTAATTGTACCTAACCCCTTTTCCTAATTTGATATGACAATTGAATAACTTTCCTTGAAAGAATAAAAATAAAATAATTCATAAAACTAAGCATAGGTGTCATTCTAGTGATCCCATTTCTGATGATCTAGAAGATCAACATTAAAATTGTATGTGCAATATTTTTTTTATCACACTTGACATTAAAAATTATTGGTGTGAATAGGGATATTATCTAACTAGTTTACCTCTCAGGTCCTATTCACACTAGTCTAGTCAAGTTCACTTAGGGTACACATAGGATACTTATCACTTTGTGTATCATATCATAATATTAAGACACTTTATGTTATCCTATGTCTCACCTCAGTCTATATAATCAAGGGCCTCCCATACATTGTATATGTTCATTCTATTTGCATTCTTTGATAAAATTCAATTTATTCATGTCATCTTGATCTTTTCGTTTTATTGTGATTTCTATTAGCCTCTAGATCTTGAGTGGCTATCTCCATAGCCAAATATTGCAAAAATATTACTAGTTTCTTTGATGAATTTAGTAACATCATGTTCTAATACCGAAAATTCATTTCAAGCATTATTGGTTGCATCATAATTTAATTTTTCATCTTCGAGCAATGAATATACAAAAATGGTAGTAGTGGTTTGTATTAGGATTAAGATGCCATCCACCTTGTAAATCCTATGTCATGGATCCAATATCCTTGGAAAGTGACTCTAGGCACTTAGTGTGTATTGGAAAAATATTTTGTAATATTAATTCTCACAATTGTTTATAATATACCCATAAGGATGATAGGTCCACTAACAACGGTAAAGTTGACATTTGGATATAAATATTTAATATTGTTTTCCCCACATGTGGATGCCTACAATGGGATAATAAAATATAAGGGAACAAATGAATGAGTGACTATTAGGATTCTCCAAGTGGTAGCTTGGAAAGAGGCAACAAGTGTGACTTGGTTTTCCATCATTTATTACATTTAATGTAATGTTTATCTCTCAAGTTTGGGTGCCCAAGTTGGAGGGAAAGTACATTGGAAGTCAAAATAGGCATCATTTTGTATTCCATGGAGGATTTCCCCAAGGGTTGGGTCATTTGGATTTAAGAATCATCTTGGTAACCTTGTTTTGGGCTTAACACCTCTTCACACATCTATAAAATCAGCTCTTTTGATGTAGAAAATAATGAACAACAATTGAATGTAGTGTTACTCTATAGAAACAAGGATAGGTTGAGGCATAAGGAGGTTGTTCATAGGTACATGGGTGTTGCCATGGTAGATGAAAAGAGTAGAATGGAATTGGTTGTATATTGTAATCTCATTTATTTGATGATAATGTGTACTTGGCCTCTCTTTTTGGTGGAGTATTTTTCCTACAAGGAACCTTTCTCCACATAAATCTTGTGTTATGTGATGATCTTGTGTTTTTTATTTATGCTTCATTACTTCTATCTTATTGTGATGTTATTCTTCACATATTGTTGTTATAAGTTCACATAAGGTAGTATTTATAAGCATGTTATGTTGGTTGATTTTTTGCATCATAAAGAAGATGGATCTAATCATGGTAATTTTAAATTTAAGACAACTTAATTTTCAGATTTGCATATAAGTTTCATATTTTCATGTTGTTTTAGTCCAAGCCTTGAATCTCATCCTTTGAAGTCATATTTGGATAGAGATTGAATTTCTCAACAATTGGTATTGAACTTGTTTATTTCTCATCAGTTTGAAATCTTCATTCTAATTAAAATGATGGAAATGTTTTGAACTATTCCTTTTATATATTTAATTTAGGAATTCCCACTTCATTCTTTGCATTTGGTACCTTTTCCTTTATCAATTTTAAATTTTTTTTTAGATCAATCTTCATCTTCTCTACATATGTTTTGTATCATTAATTAGTTACATACATCACTTACTACATGAATTTTTGGGAAAACTTTTATTTAATCATACTTTATATTTATGTATATCTACTTTGTCTAGTAAACTTGAGAAATCCATATATCTTTTATTTCCATGAGTTTTATGTAACAATCCCTAACTAAATATTCATATAATTTGCTCAAATTTGGAATAATTAATGAAAATAACCAAAAAATTCATACAAAATACCTAGATCTAAAATAGCCACATAAAATAAATAGATCTATACATATAAACTAGTTATAGTATACTATTTTATTCAAATAGTTCATTCAATGATTACAAGATTTGTTACTTCAATTGTTTGTTTTTAATAAAGTAAGCAGGGTCAGGGCCCTTATCCCATGCAAAAGACAACAAAGCCGATCAGAGCATACAATATCCGGTCAAGAATAGATGATCCCAAAGAATAGAAACCAAGAAATGACCCCAGAAAGTAACAAAACCACAACCCAACAACTTAATGAAAACATGCTAACAACCTGATACAAATGTAAGACATTAACCAAACAAAAAGAACATAGCAATCCAAAACCATAATTACATCATTAAGCATAGAGTCACTAATTAAAGTTTCAATATTTAGAGCCATAAGTAGAGATAACAAATAAAGCAAAAGATAAAGTTTAAACAAAAGGAGTTGAAAAGGCTCCAACACCTAAACATCGAGTCATAGACCAAAAAATGACATTAAGATTCATCAATGAGGCTCCAATTATCCTGGAGCTTGTCCACCATATCCTCCATGCTTTCCATGAGATCCATCACCTTGACCTTGTCAGCTTAATTCTTTTTACCTTTTTTCCTTTGTTTTTTTTGAATTTTTCCCTATCTTGAGATTGTACCCATGAACACCCTTCTCAATACACCATCCATGAATTTACAGATATTCTTGATCGTAGTTTCAATAGTTTGCATCCTCTTCAAATTATCAACAACCTCCATCTATTTTCTATTTGATCCATCCTCATAGTCAGAGCTTCCAAGGTAGTATCCATATTTATTTTCTCCTTCACCTTCAAGTTCTCCTTAGTACTAACCCCAAAAGTGGGGGTTTCTAAACCTTCCAACTCTATAGGATTCCTAAAATCTATCACCTTATCCTCATCTTTTCCAAAAATCACATCACCCATACCTAAGTCCTCTTCCTACTCATTTATCCCCTCTTCTAGACGACAACCAACCTCCTCCTTCTCATCTAACTTTGAAATTTACTCCTTTGAGAATACTATGTCCCCAAACTGTTTGGAACATATTCTTCCTCTGATGAATCCATATTTTTTCTTGCCACCACTTTTTTTTCCTTTTTTATCTCCCATCTTTGGAAGAAACCATCTCCTTATCGGCAACAACATTTTTACCTTTTTACCTACCTTTGCCCCTTTTGAAGTAGCAATATCCAAATGAGTCAATCTTTGACCACTAGGGGGAGTCAAACCACTATTAGGACTATTATCTTTGTCATCTGAAATAGTAATGGTTGGAATTTTTGGGCTTGGTTCTTTAATTACCACATTTGTACATTTGATTAAGCCAAAGGAGAGGGGAGAGGGGTTATGTTTCTTTGGGTTTATTTTAAGTTCATCCCATGAGGGTTCTTCTTTTAGAGTGGGGGAGGGCTTATTCTTATTCAACTTAGTTGCTTTCTAAGGGGAGTGGGGTTTTCTTTCAAGCAACTCAATGTGGATGGAGGTCTTAGGGGTTTAAGGATTTTCAAGGACGTTTAGGGTAATATCCTTTTGTGGAGTGTTGGAAAGGACATACTTGCAAATGGCCCTAATAAAGCCTTGATGCAGAGGAGGGTTAGCTCCATTCTCCACAGTTTGTTGGAGAGGCGACATATAACAAAGAAAGGGAGATTGATTTTCTCAAGGTGATGAATATGATTGAGTATAGGGAAATGATACCATGAACTGACTGAAAATGACCTTCCAATGTAAAATATTTTATTACAAACAAACTTACATTATGATATGGCATCCAGAGTTTAAGTCTGGAGTAGCCATTCTGGAACCTTTTCACTTTTTCTTCCACCTTGAAGAATTTCTCTATAGATTGTTGGTAGTTGAACCTGGTGCTCTTTTTTTCTACTTTAATAATTAATTTAGCATCCACAGTGAAATGTAGACCTCCCATAGTCACCTCCCAGTCACTCCAAGAATTCACAAATCTGTAACTTAGTTTTCCACTATATCCCATCACTTCAATTTTTGTTGATAACAAGTATTACAATGATAAATTTTATTTAGAAAAATATTTCAAATTTTGAAATGCCTAAATGTTGAAATGCACTAGTCTTGAGTATAGATGCAACATTTGCGTGAAGTTTCCCTTAGGAATCCAAAGGGGTTTCATCATTTGAATTCTAAGAAACCAATGGGGTTTTATCCATTGATCTCTAGAACCTAAGGCTTTTCATCCTCAAATCTAATAGTGAACACAATTGCTTAACTCTACAATTTTTATTTTGTTGAGATGGTGTCCAAAGATGATCCAAACTAATGAAGTTTTCCACCTTATATAGCGTTTGAATCCTTGGTATAGGAAAAAGGTTTCCTACCATTTTATCACATTAGAATTTGATCCTATTAATGACATTTTTGGTCTGCCAAGGTGATGGATGAAGTCCTTTGCTTGAATGGTGGGGTTTCTTGAAAGTGTATGCCAAAAGGTGAGGGTATGAGGAAATAATTTTTAGAATGATGAAATGGTTGTAAGGACTGATGATCGGGGTTTGGCCATGCCAAATACATGGGGAATAAAAAATTCTACAAGTCTACAAACAACAAGGGATTGGGAGGTTGAGGATCAAGGTTTCATGATAGTTGATACTAATAATAAAATAGGGAATGGAAGGAAGACATGAAAATATAATAAATTTAAAAATCCCACCCAAGGTTGGAAAGTGACTTGAATGTCCTCATACTTAGGATAAGGAAAATTACAATTTTTCCCTTCCCAAAATAATTTGGATGCTCCAAGATCTTTGGTCATTTTTAAGTAGTATCTTCAATAGGTAGATTAATAATTTTTAATGTTTCTATTCCTAGACTTCTTAACCCTAGTATTAATAATAGATTATATTCTAATATGATTTTTCCCTCATCATCCAAGGGTGAAAAATCTAGTAGCAATGTGATATGTGTCCAAAGGACCTTTTAAGGCGAGACACATGAAACACAATATGAATCCTAATATTTTCTAGTAATCTCACTTGACTTTACATCTTTCATCAACATTTGATTTAAAAGTTATAAATGTTTGTGACAAAATTTTTTTTATATACATTGTATTTAAGAAATTTATTAGCAACATGTTACTTTGGGGCATTTTTCAAAAGATTCAAATGCTTTGTCTTTACTTTAATATTTTTCATAAATTCCTACAAACCATTTCTAACTATAACACTTGACAAAGTTCCCTTTCTATTATGTTTTGATAGGTGTCCATACCCAATTATAAATCACCTTTGATGGTGTACTTAGAGAGGATATGAGTAAAGGTTGTGAAGTTTGGATTTAATTTTATTAATTGCATATGTTTAAAGTTTTTAAAACCTTTCACCAAATCTATTTTATGTATTTTTACAAACATTATATTTTATGAGGCCTTATTTCTTTGTGGCATTCTATCAAATAATTATCATTCTTTGTCTATGTTTTCATAATTTAAAAATATTTCTTATTTTATTTTGCACATGTAAAGAGGATGCTGATAATGGTTGTAAAAATTGATTCCACATTATACCTATACTTTCTTAAAGTTCCTAATGCATTTTTAACATATTCATTTAGTGAAAATCCTATAATCATTATGTTTCATGCTAGCAAAAAAACCATACACTTGTTTATGCCTCCACACACATATATAGATATACAAAAATATTATTTCCATTATGTTTTGAATCTTCATACCCTTTTACCAAGCACCCAAGCATGATAATTTTTATGGAGTGCAATTTGTTATTTATTTTCAAAAAACCCTTTTTGATATTTCTTATTGCATCCATGAAACTATATCTTGGCATGGGTAGGCTGGATGCTTAGTTTTGCATTCACATGATAGAAAAATCAAGCTAGTGTGCAAATTTATAGAAGTGTTTTTCAAACCTTTTCTATTATGGTTCATAGTATAAGACTTTATTTTACTTTGGAATGTGTGAGGTAAAAATTAGAACATAATTTGCACTTTTTCTTGAGTACATAAATAAGAGTTTTTGAAATTATATATTTGTCATTGAATGTATGTGGGAATCAAGAGTGTCAAAGCAATTTACAATCTTTACATTTTTCATTATGACTCCATACCCCCACCAATTAACATAGGATTTTGACTTTCCTTTTTATATAGTGGCAATAATTTAGGAATGTGAACCGCATGGTTGTAATCATAAATTATTTACAAATATGTATTGCAAGTTTACCCCCTTTTTTCCTTAAATGGTTCTTGTATGAAACTTCGTAATATTGAAGCATGATTATACTTTTTAGTTTGTGCATTGCAAGCTAGCTTGGGATAAGATTTGTAGTGTTAACATGAAAATAAATAAAATTGGTGATAAAAATATAGTTTGTGTAAAAGGAGAGAAAGCTAAGGAGAACGGGTAGAAGAAAGGAAAAGAGGAGGATCATATTAAGTAATAGGGTTTCCTAATTTTGAGAGAGAAAATAATAGCTGATAAAGGCAAGGATGGATTTGGTGACTTGGGAAACAAAGGTGAGAATTTAATGAGACCAAAGAATATGAAATTTGTAGTTGGCAATGTGAACCTAGAAGTTGATGATGAATTCCAAATTAATTCCTAAATTCAAAGGTTGAAAGACTATAAAATACTATGGTAATTATGAAATTTATCAGAATTTGGTTATCAATGGAGAGAATTAAGAATTGGATTAAACACAAATAGCAATACTCCACCCTAGATTTCAGTTTTTTGGCTCTATGGTTTCTATAGATTGTTTTCCAAATAGAATATGATAAGGATGTGTCACTTAAAGAGGGGAAATCATTTATGGAGAATGCCAACATATATATTCACACTTGGTCACCTAGTTTTGATCCTCACTTAGAGATGATTCAGGATATCCCTCTCTGGATAAGGATCTACAATCTTCCCAAAGAATTATGACCAAAACAAGTTTTTAAGGTGATTGGGGATCCCTTGGGAGAATATATTTATGGCTCTATTACAACAAGGGGAAATCAATTAGTGACCTATGCTAGAATTTGTGTCAAGATTAACCTTTTTAAACCACCCAAATATTCCATTAAATTAGCCTATGTTTTGGGACACTCAAGAGTTGGATTATGAATTTATTTCTATCAAATATTTTAGTTGCTAGAAGGTTGAACATATTACTAGAGAATGTAAATATTGAAAGAACACCACTCTATTTTAGATTGACTTGAAGTATTCTTCATTGAAATGTACATGTATTGCTTTGTCTTGTGTGGAGGATAAGGTTTTGGGCTCCTCCTCCCTCTCAAGAGCTCTTTCTTCTCCAAATTGAATTGTGCTCAAATATGTCAATGTATTGGAGTCCAACACCCTTGGTACAAAACTTGGTGAAATTAGGGGGTCAATTCATGGTAGGACCTTTAGATATTCAATCCATGTTAAGAATGCAATAGATGGTGTGGAGGAATTAAAGCCTTATAGAAGTGACACTAAGATTATGGGTAACCTACTAGATAATAAGGAGAACATGGAAGGCTAAGGCATCACAACCAAAAGGGGAAGATATAATGGGGAAAAATATTCCTTAGATTGATGTAGGAAATAACAAGGGGAGACAATATGAAACTGGTAAAGCCAAGATGAAAGAATTAAAGAATTTGAAAAATGATACCTAAGTCTCGATGAGAAAATTCATAAAACTTGGAGGTGAGCACCTCGCTTATTCAAAGAAGGGATGAAACTCATTAGTTGGAACATTCATAGGCTTAAAAACCCAAAAAAATGTTTCCTTATAAAGTGATTAATAGAGAAAGAGGCCTCAAATGTTGCATCGATTCAAGTGACCAAGATGTCTAAGGTAGATTTAAAGAAAAAATTACCTCAAATTTGGAGGAATGGAGAAGGAGCAATGGTAGATGTGGATGGTATTGTGGGGGGCCTCATGATTATTTGGGACAAAAATAGACTTTCAGGTATAGTTGATACTCAAAATCCTAATTTCATTTATGTTAGATTAATGGATGCTTTTAGTATGGGTCCCTTCCTACTCATAAACATGTATGGACCAAATAACTTTGGGTATAGAGCTAGAATTTGGGAAGAATTTAAAAAAATTAGACATCAATGTTAAGAAAATAACTATATCTTTGGGGATACTTTAATACCATTCTTTATTTAGAAGAGAAGAAAGGAGGAAAAGCTTCTCTTGTGACTAGAGCTTTGGATTTCAAGGGTTTTTGAGTTGAGACAACCTTGACTGATATTCTCCCAGATTCTAGTTGGTTAACTTGGAAAAATAGGAGAAAGGGGGAAGAAAATATTATTTGTAGGTTGGATATATTTTAGGTTTATTTAGATTGGTTTCTCTCTCCCCTTATCTTCTATTTGAAATTTATTCACTATGGAGGTTCTGATCACTAGCCAAATAAATTGGATATCAATAATGGTAAAAATCCCTTGGGGCGTCCCTTCAATATGGACTCCAATATTTGGTATGAACACTCAAAGTTCAAATATGCACTCACAATTTGGTGGAAGGCAGATGTTAAGGGCTATAAAGAGATTCATACTGCTTAAAAAAACTTGTGGAAGTTAGGAAAAAAGCTAGGGTATGGAACAAGGAGAAAATGGGGAGTTCATTTGAAAATATTTTTTGTCAAAGTTGTTATATTGGAAATAGAAAATGAGATTACCAACAATGGAATGTTAGAGGAAATAAGGGCTAAGTAAAACAATATTTTAGAGGAGCTCAACAAGTTGTTGAAAATGGAGGAAATCTTTTGGCAACAAAAATCAAGAATAAAATAGCTAAAGGAGGGAGATGGAAACACCACATTTTTTCATATAACCAAAAACATAAGTAGATAAAGAAATAAGTTTGTTAGCATTAATTTTCCTTTTGGGAACAAAGTTGAAGATGTGGATTCTATAAGAAAGGTGTTAATTTATTTAAAAATCTTCTGGTTAATGGTTGTTAGGTCTAGATTATGATGTGTAGGAAGCTTGATTAAGGAATATACCTAGTTTAGAAAATGAGAAAAATTAGTATGCTTCTAAGGCCCTTCATGATGGAGGAAATTTTTATTGCCACCTTCTCCTTGGGAGCTAGAAAGGTACCAAGTTTGAATGACTTCCAAGCCAAAATTTTAAAAAAAATTTGGAAGCTAGTGGTTGATGATGTTTGGAAAGTTGTTAAGGAATGGAAAATCAGAAAATAAACTTCTAAAGCTTGGGATTCAAATTTTATTTCCTTAATCCCTGAAGTAAAAAATCCTAATTATTTTGGTGATTTCAAACCGATTGTTTTATGTAATATGATCTACAAGATTGTCTCCAAATCCAAGGAAGTTAGATTGAACAAATGCTTGGATGATATCATCTCAAAAGAGAAAAGTGATTTTCTGAAAGGTAGATAGATTTTAGATGGAATCATGATTTCTCGTGAGACCATGCACTCGATCAAAATAAAGAAAAAATAAGCTATGATTATTAATTTGGATATGAACAAAACTTATGATAGAGTCTCACTGGAGTTTCTTCTTAAATTCATGTAGAAATTTTATTTATATGAAGATTGGTGCAAGTAGGTTTATAATTTTGTCTCCTTGGTCTCCTACTCACTACTTATTAATGGATCCCCTAGAAATTTTTTTATCCCAATTAGGGTCTCAAGCAAGGAGAACCACTCTCTTCATTCCTTTTCCTTATTGTTTTGGAGGTTCTTAGAAGGTACCTAAGTGTGAGGTGGAGAGAGGAAGTTTAATGGGGCTTCAAGTGTCCTCTAGTGTCAAACAAAGCACTCACCTCTAGTTTATAGATGGCACTTTCTTTTTTGTGTTGTTTCTACTAGAGAAGCCAACTCAATCATGAGTCTTGATGCAATATGATAAGGCCATTGGGATAAAGGTAAATTTTAATAAGTCCATAATCTTTCTATTGAAAGAAAGGTGTCAGGAGAGTTTAGAAGCTTAGATGATTCTGGGGTTTGAAATGAAGTCTCGTCCAAGTAATTATTTGGGTATGCCTTTGGTGGATAAAAAATATTTGGATTTGGAGCGGAAGAACATAATTTATAGAGTGCACACTAGATTGGATTTGTGGAAAGAGAAATGGATCTCTTTGGCCAAAAGAATCACATTGGTTAAGGCCTCTTTGACCTCTATCCCAATTTACATTTTGTCTATCTTCTAGATTCTCAACAAGGTGGCCAAGATTTTAGAGGATATATAGATAATTTTCTTTTGGAATTGTAGTAAAAACTCACATAAGTATAAATTAGTAAAATGGGAAGATATATGTAAATAAAAAAATAGGAGGCTTAGATTTTAGATAGTGCAAAAAGATGAACAAGGATTTAGGCTCCAAACTTTGTTGGAGAATTTATGAAGAAAAATATAGAAATTGGATTAATTTTATTCAATACAAATATCTTGCTGACAAGATTGATAATCTATTTAAGGAGGTTGATGCTCTTCCCCAAGGATCTTGTAACGCCTCGCCATGCAAACCCCATAGGACAACTACAACAAATACAATTTTTTTTATTTTTTATTTTTTATTTCTGAAAATAACAATTACACAATGCAACAAATAAACATTTATACAACATAGAGACAACATAAAGCATTAACCTAATCCTATGGGGTACATGGTGTGTTACTTAAATGAACCCAACAATTCATGATAAACGATACTAACTAAAGTGGAAGAAAGAAATGAGAATAAAACATGATATAAGTACAACAAGAATAAGATATAAATGCATAAACATAAATCACATAATACTATATTCATCTTCAGAGTTCAAAGTTACAAATGTGGAATATATTTCCACAGATACAACACAATATAAAATCAGAGTTACATTACAAGGCCACTTCCCTTATAACATTGGGAAGGGTACAATCAATAATACAAAAGTACAATAATGAAAGACAACTCTTCATAGGTACAATCTTCTCCATACAAGCTCCGAGATCATTGCAACTACATCCACACCACGATAAAAAATGGGGACCCAATGGGTGCATTGCATGTTTCCACCCGACTGTGTGGACCCGAAGGAACACCTATTGTGCAAGGAGTCAATAAGAAAGAACCCTTGGCCACAAACTCAAACATAAAGGACACACATCACAAGACTCAAGCCCATGAACAACATAAACATCAACATTAAATAAACAACTCAAACAACTTAAAAAACTCCAAAGGCACAAGAACAAGGGAAACAAAGGGGCATAATGGGAGAGTTTCATCGCATGGCCTTCATGGATTCATCAAAATACCTATAATGTAGGCACCGCCTCCATCTATGGTTAACCAGACATCATGTTTCAAGGTGTCGCCCCATAGGGTCACTCATGCAGAGCCATCTACCTTTCGTGAAGACAAGGTAGTGACCTTACCGACTAGGTCTTCCCACCTGTCCTTAGCCTTTAGGAGTGCTAATGGCAGGGGTGAGGTGTATATTTTTATCTTGTTATGTGATAACTAACCCAACCCACTAAGTAAATTAATTAGGTTTTCACTTAATTAGGGAAACTATTTCAAGGGTGACCACTTGTACATTAGCCCCAAGAAGAGCCACTCTTTCCTATGGTTGCCCTAAAACCAAAACCAAGAAACGGGTACCAGAATGTTCAACCAAAAGAATCATAACTCACAATAGGGTACCAACCACAAATTCCCACATGGTATCAACATGAACCAAAAAGATGCAACCATAGAATGCATTCACACTTTCCCTAACCTCTGGAGATAATGCCAATTCATACAAGAACAAAGTAAAATATTACATCCAATTAAATAACACCATATCATTAACTATAAGGAATTTAAATAATAAATCATCCAATTCTCAATCAAATAACCATTTTCATCAATTAAAAATCAAAGGAAATTCACTAATACATCTATTTATCCCAAGCACAATAATCAATTTAATAAATATCTTCCTACACTAAAATAATTCATTTAATGAATATCTAAGTCTATAAACTTGCTAAAAAGCTAATTAAAGAGCAGCAATGATGATTCCATGGTTTATCTAAACATAACTAACATACATATATTAATATATTAATATATATAAAATATATCGAGAGTTATCTTTTCTCAAGCCACCTATTTTCATCAACTTATTCAAAACAACAATAAACTACCCATATACTATCACTGTTTCAATCAATCAAATAATATATGAGTAAAATAAATCAAGCAAAAAGACTCAATAGTGAAATAAAGCTAGGGCGAAAAGACTCAATAGTGAAATAAAGCTAGAAAAGACTCAATAGCACATTAGAGGTTAAACACAAAGATGCTTAGTTGTCTTATGAGTTCCCCGTGAAATTTGAATTGACTAATTTTAATTATGATTTGATTATCAATACTTATGTCCAATTTCTTCTTTAAACAAATGTGCTACAATTGTTAATTAAGATAAGATCAAATATTAAATTTATGTATTTTCTTCACAAAGATACAAGATAAGGTACCCAAACCCTAGTTTTGATTCTAGCGCGTATTAAGAAAATGTAACCTTGCCAAGTTCCAAACCAAAATGAGCCCTAGCACGTCCAATAGACTCAACTTGGGAGACTTTCTATCCCACTCAATAATAAAACAACCACAAATAAAAAGCAATAAACCTTAGAATTGTAAAATAGTTATGCTTCTTGAGGCGCCTATTTTTTAATATATTTTTATAGTAGTAACATAAATATATTTTTTATAATATATATTTATAAATTATTTTATTTGTATTTTTTTTGTTTTCAATAGTGTATTTAATTTAATTTTATTTTAAAGCAGAGGTTTGACTTTGAGTTGGATTTCTCACAGGTTTGGCTTTACATTTTTTTGATTCACTTGAGTTTAGCTGACACAAATTTGGTTTTAGTCCTGGTGAAACCAATTGCATTGTAATAATCTCTTATTGCAATAAAACAAAACAAAGATTGAAGGAGTTGGGCATTATAGCAGGAATTAATACTATCAACAATATTATTTGCCAGGTATTATTTTCTCCACCGTCTACTCCTTGATCTTCTCTCTTCATTGGGTCAATTGTCTATGACATATATGGATTGCTCTGATTGGTGGCTTTAATCTCTTTCGGTACCCTACATTTCTAAATCACATGTTTCTATTTTGCTTTTCAATATCTTGTTTATATTTTGCTATTGATTTAGCTTGAATCATATGTTTCCATTAGATTTTTCAATACCATTGGTTTATTTTCTAGTATTGGCTTGGTTTAAGTTCTTTTGTGTGTAAAATATTTGTATTGCTTATCGTCAAGCTGCCTTGGGTATTTTTTCTTCAATTGATCAATGAGTTGGTTTTTGGGCTTTTAACTATGGATTGTACACATGACCTTTTCATTGTAGCAGGATAGTTGACCATCAAATTATACCATATTAATAGAGTAAATTCATTGCTAGATTATGTGATTTTTAGCTAGTGAATTTTTGTGTTCAATCACTAACCTACATTTATCAAGACATTTGAGTTAAAATCTCCATTGAGGACAAATTCTACAACAATAATACACAAAGGTTAACACAGGCCAGACAATCCCCGAGACTTGGAAATTGAACCTAATTGCAAGAGAAATTTGTCAGTTATACAAAAGCTAAAATCCCAATTGTTTCACCTAAAGGTATAAAATCCCAATTGTTTCACCTAAAGGTATCCCACAAGAGATTTGTCCCTACAATTATTGGGGTAACCCATACAACTAGGCTTAAGTATCACACACTAAGCCCTAACTGGTCAATGCTTTTTGTCATTTTATATTATCCGTTGGGGTATGTAAGACACTGGCTATGTTATGGTCATCCCATGGCTCATGCATAGTCTTAGTGATTTTTTCAGGGAAGTACTGTAACTCGGCAACAAATTTCAAATCACGGTTGTACTCTCCGCAGCTAGCAAATTTACTCTGTTGAAAACTCTAAAATCCACTTGTTGTTATTGATTTCCACTGTGCCTAAATTGAATTTCAAGCCCACCTAAATTTTCAATATGCTTTTCATTTTACCTTAGCGATCTCCATTCTCTGTTTGGCATGCACAAACTTTCTCGAATGGAAAAAGCGCCCTCAAATGGCTTACGACTATTATCTTAGGGTTAGAAGTTATTTTAAATTTGGATTATGGAAATGCAAATGATCTTGGCTTACTTATTCTCAACCTGTGTGTCTGTCAAGGATCAATGGCCTTTTTTAATTCATTCAAAATATTGAATCTTTCTTTGAACAATAGGTGCAATTTTTTTGAGAACAATTTTTTTTTCAATAGTTGTTTGACTGTTTCTGAATTTTGATTTTGATTATGTGGAAATTAGATTCATTGGTTACATCAGACCATCGAGGATCAATATTTTTATTTGGCTTGTGTAGTGATTATGAATATAGCTCTCAATGATAAACATAATAAATATTTTTCACTGTAAATCTGACCGGCTTCCCCATTTGTCTTTTAGTTTTAAGGATACGACTGTCCTCTTGGAATTGCAAGAACAACGTGTTAAAATTTGGACTTGTGTTGCGTTTTGAGATCAATCTATCTTTGGGGCTTCAAGAGGGGTGCAGGGTTTATTAGGTTGGGATATCTCTAAATGGGGTTTGGGGGCAATAGTCTTTAAAGCAAAAATTTTATGTTAAAAATCTACTTTTTTTAAAGAGAAAATCAGGGTAGTTTAGATCTAATAGTGTTGTTATTTGAGCAAATAGAAATTTGGCCCATCGAGAGGCCATTGAGATAGACTCACTGGAGCTGCTATATGAGGCCAAATACAATCCCTTTTGTTAATTTGATATAGTAGCTCTTGCCCAGGCAACTTAGTGAAATGTAATCAGGGAAGAAGGATATATTTTGTTTTTTGTGGCAAATTGGATATTGGTCAGAATCTTGTGTCAAAGCAAAATGCCAGTTGATTTACAGATGATAAAAGTGTTAGTGATTCTGTGAATAGTTGCTCTAGAAGTAATTCAACCCAATTTTAACTCAACCTTCAATCATAAATCTTATGTCTTGTTTAATTCCCCACAAATGAATCCTAAGTCTGGAAAAAATTTAAAAAATGAGATTGTCTTTAAGATTATTTCTATAAGAATTTCCTTGCTTGGAGCTGAATTGATGTTGTTTGGCCCCTGCTACATCATGTGTGTATTCTTTAAGCTCAATCCATCTATATTTTCAAATTATAGTCTCAAAATACAACACTCCCGTTTAAGTTAATTTTTTTTCTACTTTGATTTCATCAGCTATAAAACTCCTCATCACAAAGAAAATAAAATTTTCCGCAAGAATTCACTCTACACTATATCTTTATAAACTACAGTCTCAAAATGCAATGTTCCCATTTAAATTAAAAAAAAAATCCCTAGGATTTCATTAGCTATAAACCTCAGCCCCAACAAATAAAGAAAATTAAATTTCCTACAACAATATTCTCTACACTTTTTCTTGATATAACATGATTGAAATTTCTAGAGAGAAATGTTCATAATTTAAATACTTCATGAGATTTGCCATTAAACAATTTTAAAATCTAACTGGAGTTTAATTCTTTATATTTTTGAATTTAGGATGATTTATGGGCTATAGAGCTTTAAATTCAGCCATTATGTTTCTAGAATTTCTTCTTTACCAATCTATCATATATTCCTATAAATTGTACTTCAAAGGAAATATGTCCTTAACTATTCGAGTTGAAATGGAACAAATTTAGCTAAATTTGATAATTTGCACTCATGAATTGTTGATTTATTGTATCTATTTAGCTTGTTTGGTCTTCATAAATCTAATTAGAAAATCTAACAGGTATTTGTACTTTGATGAACATGGGGTAGGATTATTTGCGTACAGTATTAGTGTGGATCATTATCAAGGTTTGTCTCACTCCCCAAAGCTAGTTAATCATATGGCATACTCTCAGGTTTTAATTCTCAATTAGTTATCAATTATCACACAAAAGAACCAGACACAAGCACTGCTCCATGCACTTGTGATGAAGCTTTGGAAGATCCTAAGGAACCATATTGGTATAGGGTACTTTACAAAGGAGCAAAATACAGTAAAGGTATTTACATATGGCAATTTTGGTGGTAGTATGTGTGTGTCAACATTTGTTTAGATGAATACTTAATGACTTTAGTGACATGGTTGTTGGGTGACCATAGATTTGAAGAGGGAGATACATTTCTTGCTAGAGTTGGTGTAAGAACATGGAGGAAGAAGCTATTCATTGATTGTTCAACTACATCAAACTACATTAATGAGCTTCCAATGTTTCAAGATCTATTTGAGTATCAAATTGGATATTTCAAATTTGAAGGAGATGCACGAAACATTTATATCGATCACCTTCATAGTAGATTGATAAGAATATTCAAATGCCTATTTTGTTGAAAATGAAAACACTATGAATTCAAAAAATAGAATCTGAAACAACCAGATTGATGCAGGTGTGGTGATTTTGGACAATATTGGAGAGGACAACAAATGCTAAACTTGAATGGGAATCAGCATTTTCATGCAATCTAACAACCATAGAAGTGAGACATCCCTGCAGTTGTCTCTTGATTCAACAATCTATAATTCACCCTTTGAATCCCTTTGCACCTACCTTGATAAAAAAATCTGAAACAAAAACTATGAAAGCAAATTAGCTGATTTTGGACAATATCGGAGATGACAACAAATGCTAAACTTGAACAAAAATCAACATTTTCTTGCAATTGAACAACAAGACATACTTGTACTTCTTTCTCCATTGGAAAATCTACATTTCACAAAGTGAAATTGAAAGAAAAAGCCTCTTTTAATAGAGGTCTTCATGAATTGAAAGATAAGAACATGTGAATAAAGTAGCTTTAAAACTTATTTAAAAACAAAGAAAAAAATAAAAACTATTGAAAATTATAAAATAAATGAATAAATACACTATTGAAAAATAAACAAAAAAAATTACAAATAAATACATTGAATTTTTTATAATTATAAAAAATATATCTATGTTACTAATAAATTTCACCCTAAAAGCTTAAAAAATTATTAAGTATTTAGTCTTTTTTTTTTTTTTAATTAATTTGATTTTAAAAATCTGGAAAAGCAAGATTACCGTCAGTTTTATTTTATTTTTTAAATAAAATTGAAAATATTTTAGAGTGAATAAGATATCAAATCGATTTAGATCTACTTTAAATCTCCTTGAAAAAATGTCTACATACAATGAATGAAATTATGCTAGTTGAATGTCATTTGAATGCCAAATTGAAACTAAAGAGTTTTTCTTTACGTTGAATTTTTCTTTTTGATGGATGCCATTGTAATACGCCTCTCAGCGTAATAATATATATATACATATATATAATTTAAAGATACTTACTAAATTAATTAAAAACCAATTATAAATCACTCACTAATTTCAAAATTTTAACTATATTTTATTTTCTAATTTTAAATCTTTTCCACACAGAATATTCTAAATTTTGATTTTTCTGAGATAATGGAAATCTAATCTTTCTAAATTCTAATTTTTCTAAGATAATGAAAATCTAAACTTTATTCTAAAAATCAGTTCAAAGTAAAAAGCAGATTTAAGATATTAATCTTCTAAGTTCAAATTTTGATTATAATAATTATTTATTTTATATGACTATTCTGATATATCACAGTATAGTTTGACTGGAAAATAATGAAATCAAATTTTAAATCACAAATTTCAGTTTCCTCATATTCTAAATACAATTTAAATAAAAAGACATTTTCAAACAAAATTTACAAATAACATTTTTTCCCTTTATATATAATTTTTTTCTAGAGAATAACTTATTTTTTATTTTTCATTATCTGCTCACATTTCTGCATATACACTATATATATATACATACATATATACATATATGTATATAAATACTAAAATAAATATATATCAATTCATCTAATGCTGCTGCAATTGAAGCACAAAATAAACTGAATATATGCACATATATATACACATACATACATATATATGTGTGTGTGTGTGTGTGTATTTGCACATATATATTAAAACCTCCACATTAATATTTAAAAACTATAGAACATAATAAAATATCATATATATGTTCATTTTATCCAACAATTTTCCCATGAAAGAAATACATTGACAAAAGAGAAGTGTAAAAATTTCCAAAGTGATCGAATAGGGAAAATATAGGGAACGAAAGGGTTCTTAGACAAGAGAGATTTTCAAAGGCTTAAAGCTAAGAAGATTCCAAAGATAGAGGGAATTGAGATTTCAATAGGAATTCCAGAATGAAAATTGCAGAGAGGAAGGAGAAACCTACAGACAAGAAGAAATAATTACAGAGAATGGAATTTTTGCAAACACACACAAAATACATATTTTCCCTTTCAAAAAAAATTTCCTTTCTCCTTTTAAAAAACTAAATCTACAAAGATCAAATTATGAAATTCGAATTGCCCAGAGTCCTACGCAAAGCTTGATTCGAGGACGAAATGATGCACGACTCTAGCCAACTACAATCTTCTGAAATCTGGAGATTCAAAACCCCAACAATAACAAATTTGAAAACAAAACCTAGTGCAAGCCAAAAATAAAATCTTCTTAGATCAAATTGATGAAAAACCACACATATTACTAATCCTCAAAAAAATTATTAACAATTTTTTTGAGTTGTAGACATTTTTTCATTTTTCCATTTCTTCCCTCTTGCTTTTTCGAAAAAGCAATATTTGGAAATATACTTTTTCCAAAAAAGCCAAATCAGAAGTTGTCATAAATTTTCTGACAACTTTCCCATGCAAATTCCACTTAACCCACCATTTCTACCATTTTCCAATTTTGGAAGAAGAATCTTCCATAATTAATTTACACCAAAAAAATGCTTTTAAATATTTTAATTTCATTTTAATAAAATTAATTTTTTGAAAAATAAACAATTAATTAATAATAATTTTAAACAACATTTCACTTAATTATAATTGAAGTTTAAAATTTATTTTATTAAATCACCTTTTTCTAATTAAAACAAATAAGATAATGATTTCCTTAACTTTATTTCTTTTAAAAATAAACCATAATAATTTATCTAACTATTTATTTAATTTAATGATTTAAATTAAAGGATAGCTTCACATTTTAAAATAACAATAAAACTGCTAATGTACACCATAATTTTCCACAGTATTAATATCATAAGCAATATTGAACCTTTCATTAATTTAATATTTTGCACCATAGACTATCATTTAATTAAAATCATAAAGCTCTAGACCAAGCCATAAACACACTTATAAAACTCATGAAATAAAATGATTTAATTAACAACCATACCCACATGAACGAAGTACAAACACGACATGAACAATCCCTGGACCAACCACTGACATAGGCGGGGGTACTTTCTTACCAACTCCCTAACCACATCAACCATTGGGTCTGTAGGATGCGCTCAGACCCGACAATGCAAGTGGAGTTAGAACTCGGTACCTGTATTCCTGCATAACACAAAACATTGAACAACATATACACATGCAAATAATTCATAGTCAAACACATTGTGAAGGAGGGTTATGGTGAGGCAGGGCACTCACGGATGAGCAATGCTACCTCATCTCCTTCACTCGAATCAAATACAATAAACAAAATCTAGGTATCACATCATCAAAATAACTCACAAAGTAACATCATCATAACATGAGTATCCCACACATAAGTCCAACTATCATAAGCAAATAAGCATAACTATTTTCCACACCCAACACATGGCGGAAAAGTTGTCAAACAAAGTATCAAATATACATTAGAACATAACCATAAATCACACTGAAGCAAAACACACACACTAAAGAAATATCAGAGTATCAAAACATGAGAGGCACTATATGCCCCCCTAGAAATAGGATTACTCCTAGAAGCCAAAAAACAAACAAGGAAAAAAGGCTTAAATGCAGGATGCATTCTCCCATGTCGTTGAAGTCTCTTCATTCAGGTCCCATTCGACTCACACCTGATCAATCTCTCTACCCTTGAGCATGAGTCTCCTCTGTTGCAGAACATCCAAAGGCTCCAGTGCGAGCTTCCCATCCTCGACCTGAAGAGCATTTCAATCTAGTACATGAGATAAATCAAGAAAGTAAAGCCTAAGAATGAAAACATGGAACACATCATGAATGCATGCAAGGATGGGCGACAAGGCTAAACGGTAAGCAACGGGTCCAATCCTCTTTAGAACCTCAAATGGACCCATAAAATGAGGTGCCAACTTAGAGCCTTTTCCGTAACAAATAGGGATCTTTCCTGGACGCACATGAAGAAACACAAGATCACCCACTGAAAACTAACGATCAACCCTATGAGCATCGATATATTTCTTCTACTGATCCTAAGCTGCTACCAAGTGCTCTCTAATGCGAGCAACTTGCTGCTCCATTTCCTATAACATCTCTGGCACAAGAAGAATCATGTCCTCCAAATGGTTCCAAATCAGAGGTGTTCGACACGGGCGACCATACAAAGCCTAGAATGGTGGCATCTTGATCGAATTGTGGTAACCATTATTGTAGGAAAACTCAACCAAATGCAAATAGTCTTCCCATCGAGACTATTGATCCATAACATACATGTAGAGCATGTCCTTGAGAACTTGATTGACCCTTCCAGTCTGACCATCTATTTTCGAATGGTAAGCAGAACTGAAGTTCATGCTATAATGAGGTCCACAATGCAGAAGTGAACACTAGATCTCTATTAGAAATGATTCTTCATGGAATCCTGTGCAGCCTCACAATGTCATCCAAAAAATTTAGCCACAAACGATGTAGTATAGGAAGATCGAATAGGGGAGAAATGTGCCACCTTGGTCAACCTGTCAACGATGACCATGATAGCATCATGCCGATGTGCAGTCATCGGCAACCCAACAATGAAGTCAATAGATATAATATCCCATTTCCATTCTGAAATGAGATTGGGCTACAAAAGACCTACTAGATGATGGTGCTCTACCTTCACCCTCTGACACTCCAAGCACCTCGCCACAAGATCTGCTATATCCCTCTTCATCCCTGCCCAAAAGTACAACGAACAAAGATTTGCATACATCTTTTTAACTCCTAGATGAGCCGAATAAGGAGCCTGGTGAGCTTCAAACATGATTAGGGTACAAAGACCCTCTGAGGAAGGAACATATATGCAACTCGAACATTGCAAAAGTCCATCGGACTCAAGATTATAACCAGTAAAACTTTCCTGAAGCACTCTACCCGACTCCATGTCTGACTTCACCTCCTAGAACCAGCTGTCCGAAGGAAGTGCTACAAGAATCTAACCTTTCAGATCAACCTCAAAAGTCATAGAGGATAACTCATGACAACGACGACTTAGAGCATCTGCCACTACATTCTCCTTGCCCTGAATATATTTCACTTCAAAATTGTACTCACAGAGGAATTCCATCCATCTTCTATGTCTAGAATTAAGATTCGGCTGTGTGAAAATGTATTGCAAACTGTGATGGTCACTGTACAGCTCGAACCTGTGGGCCAACAAGAAATGCCTCCACCTTAATAGGGCATGCACAACTGCGGTCAAATCCAAGTCGAGAGTAGGGTAATTTAGCTCATGGTCCTTGAGCTTACGTGACTCATATGCTATCACCTTGTTGTCCTGCATCAAAACAACCCCTAACCCTTCCAAGGATGCATCTATGCAAACCGCAAAGTCCTGAGTCAGATCAAGAACAACAAGAATAGGCACACTAGTCAACTTCTCTTTAAGAGTTTGAAAAGCCAATTGCACTTTTTTGACCAATCATATTTCTTTCCTTTCCTCTGTAGAGAGGTGATGTGATGTGCAACCCTAGAGAAACCCTATACAAACCACATATAATAGCCCACCAATCCCATAGAGCTGCGAATTTTTGGAACATTTTTTGGAGCAGGCCAATATATAATAGCTTGGATCTTTGAGGGATCCACGGTGATGCCTTCTTCGGAGATCACATGTCCCAAGTATTTCACTTCAGACTTATCAAATTCATACTTTGTGAAGTTTGCAAATAACTGGTTTTCTCTCAAGCACTGTAACACCAACTTTAGGTGTTCCTCATGCTCCTCCATGGATCTAGAGTAGATAAGTATGTCATTGAGAAACATGAGCACAAAACAGTCCAGATAGGTCCTGGAAACACCATTCATTAAGCTCATGAAAATTGAGGGTGCATTAGTTAACCCAAATGGCATGACAATAAATTCATAATGTCCATACCGGGTACAAAATGAAGTTTTGTGAATATCCTCCTCAACAATCCACAACTAATGGCATCTTGATTTGAGGTCAATTTTAGAGAACACTTTTGCTCCCTTGATCTAGTCAAACAGATCATCAATCCTCGACAAGGGGTAGTGATTCTTCACTGTCACCTTGTTCAATTGTTTGTAATCAATATACAAATGGAGTAAACCATACTTCTTTTTCATGAAAATGACTAGAGCTCCCCAAGGGGAAACACTAGGAAGGACAAACCCCTTTTTGAGCAATTCTTCCAACTGCAACCAAAGTTCTTGAAGCTCTTGAGTTGTCATCCTATAAGGAGCCTTAGAGATAGGCTCAACTCCTGGAACAAGATCAATTCAGAAGTTGATGTCATGCTTAGGTGGCATCCCAGTATCTCACTTAGAAACACATCAGAAAACTCCTTCAGGAGAGGATAATCATCCAAAGTTATCTCTCAACTCTCCTCCATATCTAGATCACTAACTAAGATAGCAAACAACTGACACCCTTGATGGAAACACCTCTTCAACTGCATTGTGGAGATAATCCTCAAGGATATAGGCTTTTGAATTCCAACAATTTCAACCTCACCTCCAGAATCATCCCGACAATGAATAGACTTACGATGACAATCAATTGTCTCCTAGTGTGCACTCAACCAATCCACCCCCAATATGTCATCATAAGAACCTAGGGGAAGAATCTGAAGATCCACCGAAGTCACAACTGAACCAAACTCCAAATTACATCCTGGAATAAGAGACTACACTAACACTTTTTCCCCAAAAGCTAATTCAACACGCCACTTAATGCATTGCTTTGCTGCAACCAGATTACAACGCTTAACAACTGAAGGGGAAATAAAGGAATTTGATGCACCACAATCAAAAAGTATAGAAATAGGAGTTCCCTGCAACAAACCTGATACCTCCACCATAGTGCCTTGGTGATTGGCCTGATGATTATCCACCACGGCGAAAACCCAATGAGACCTGCCAATGTCTCTAACAGTCGACTCAAATGTTGCCAGCATCTGACTAAACCCTGTAGTGCTCCTTTGTGAACACTGCTTGGCAATATGTCCCTACTGCCCACAATTGAAACACCCAATACCATGGCCAAACCCTCTAACACCAGATGGAACATTAGACTGCTAAGAGCTACCACAACTAGGTGCAGGCTATGAGGACTGTGCTGGCTACTCAACCTAGTTATGTTGCTATCCCTTCCAATGACGGTTCCTCCTAGATTGAAATCTATTTCTTTGATGAGACTGCGAGGGCTTATTGTTCGACTGAAACTGCTACTGTCCACCCTTAGCAAGTGCAGAATGAGCCCTGGAAGGACCTGTAGCCTAAGACTGCCCACCACATGAACCAACGCCTACAACATGAGTATTACTGATCTGAACTCCAATGTGACCTCCTAAAGCCAAGGTCAAATTCTCCTCTAGAAGGTGAGCTTTCTCGACAACAACCTCCATTGTCTTCAGCTCAAAGACTCGGACACCCCCACTAATCTTGGAATTTAGACCTCTAAAAAAATGTTGTACTAGCATAGCCTCATCATTAGCAATTCTGGCGTACTACTTAAGCTCAAAGAAGTTGCGCTCATACTGCTCTACAAACATTGCCATCTGTCTCAAGTCATGTAATTCATCTTCCTAGTGTTGTCTCCAATGATTAGATAAGAAACGTGCCTTGAACCATTCTAAGAACAATTCCCATGTCACTGAACCAATGTCAAGGAGTAATTTTTGTTCTTCCAGTCACCACCATGTGGATGCAAATCCTCTGAGGTGCATGATGGTGCACCTTTCCCTAGTATTATTTCCATAGGGATGTATAACAAAGCATTGATCTAGATCAATAAGCCAAGTTTCAACTTCCAAACCTCCACCAAAGCCATCATAAATAGGAGGACGTGCACTGAGGTTTCTCATATGTCCAATGACCACTGCATCCTGATTTGTTGGTATCTCATTCCTCCTCAACGACCGCTCTCTCTCTTTGATCACCCGCTGCTCATCCTGCCTAGGACCCTGACGACCAAGAACATCTTCCAACAATTGACGCAACTGCTCACCACCCTGAATTTGCTGCTCTGGATTAGGGCCTCCACTCGGAGGGTTCTTTTGGGAACCCTGATTTTCCTCCTACTCCAATTCATGGGAGCTATGAGGTGGAGAATTGTGACGGCCAACTCTGCGACCACCATGGCCACGACCGTGACCACGTCCACGTCCCTGACCCCTAGGCATGATTCTATGCAACAAGAAAGGGATTACATAAGTTCAAAGCTACACAACAAGATTAACATAATGGGTTTACTTAACCTATAGTACCCAATGTTGTTAACCTTGGCTTTGATACAAAGTCGTAACACCCCACCACACAAACCCCATAGGACAACTACAACAAATATAGACTTTTTTTTAAAAAAAATAACAATTACACAATGCAACAAATAAGCATTTATACATCATAGATATAACATAAAGCATTAACCTAATCCTATGGGGTACATGGTGCATTACTTAAACGAACCCAACAATTAATGATAAACGATACTAACTAAAGTGGAAGAAAGAAATGAGAATGAAACATGATATAAGTACAACAAGAATAAGATATAAATTCATAAACATAAATCACATAATACTATATTCATCTTTAGAGTTCAAAGTTATAAATGTGGAATATATTTCCACATATACAACACAATATAAAATCAGAGTTACATTACAAGGCCACTTCCCTTATAACACTAGGAAGGGTACAATCAATAATACAAAAGTACAATAATGAAAGATAACTCTTCATAGGTATAATATTCTATGTGCGAGCTCCGAGATCATTGCAACTACATCCACGCTACGATCACAACTGGGGACCCAATGGGTGCATTGCACGTTTCCACCCGACTGTGTGGAGCCGAAGGAACACCCCCCGTGCAAGGAGTCAATAAGAAAGAACCCTCGACCACAAAATCAAACATAAAGGACACACATCACAAGACTCAAGCCCATGAACAACATAAACATCAACAATAAATAAATAACTCAAACAACTAAAACAATTCCAGAGGCACAAGAACAAGGGAAATAAAGGGGCATAATGGGAGAGTGTCAATGCATGGCCTTCATGGATTCACCCGACTACCTATAATCTAGGAGTCGCCTCCATTTATGGTTAACCATACATCCTATTTCAAGGTGCCACCCCATAGGGTCACTCATGCGGAGCCATCTACCTTTCGTGAAGATGAGGTAGTGACCTTAATGACCTGGTCTTCCCACCTATCCTTAGCCTTTGGGAGTGCTAATGGCAAGGGTGAGGTGTATATTTTTATCTTGTTATGTGATAACTAGCCCAACCCACTAAGTAAATTAATTAGGTTTTCACTTAATTAGGGAAACTCTTTCAAGGGTGACCACTTGTACACTGGCCCCAAGAAGAGCCACTCTCCCCTATGGTTTCCCTAAAACCAAAACCAAGGAACGGGTACTAGAATGTTCAACCAAAAGAATCATAACTCACAACAGGGTACCACCCACAAATTCCCACATGGTATCAACATGAACCAAAAAGATGCAACCATAGAAATGCATTCACACTTTCCCTAACCTCTGGAGATAACGCTAATTCATACAAGAACAAAGTAAAATATCACAACCAATTAAATAACACCATATCATTAACTATAAGGAATTTAAATAATAAATTATCCAATTCTTAATCAAATAACCATTTTCATCAATTAAAAATCAAAGGAAATTCACTAATACTTTTATTTATCCCAAGCACAATAACCAATTTAATAAATATCTTCCTACAATTAAATAATTCATTTATTACATATCTAAGTCTATAAACTTGCTAAAAAACTAATTAAAGAGCAACAATGATAATTCCATGATTTATCTAAACATAATAAAATAAACTCTTTTTTTTTAATTTAAAGATACTAAATTTATTAAAAACCAATTATAAATCATTCACTAATTTCAATTTTTTAACTATATTTTATTTTCTGATTTTAAATCTTTTCCACACAAAATATTCTAAATTCTGATTTTTCTGAGATAATGAAAATCTAATCTTTCTAAATTCTGTTTTTTCTAAGATAATGAAAATCTAATCTTTATTCTAAAAATCAGTTCAAAGTAAAAAAGCATATTTAAGATATTAATCTTCTAAGTTCAAAATATGATTATAATATTTATTTATTTTATACAACTATTCTTATATATCACAGTACAGTTAACTAGAAAATAATGAAATCAAATTCTATAGTATATTTTAAATCACAAATTTCATTTTCCTCAGATTCTAAATATAGCTTAAATTAAAAGACATTTTCAAACAAAATTTACAAATAACATTTTTCCCCTTTATATATAATTTTTTTCTAGAGAATAACTTATTTTTATTTTTCGTTATTTGCTCACATTTCCTGCAGATACACTATATATAATATTGAAATAAATATATATCAATTCATCTAATGCTGCTGCAATTGAAACACAAAATAAATTGAATATATGCACAAAATATATACACATACATATATAGATATATATGCATATATATTAAAACCTCCACATTAATATTTAAAAGCTACAAAACATAATAAAATATCATAAATATGTTCATTTTATCCAACAATTTTCCCATGAAAGAAATATAATGACAAAAGAGAAGTGTTAAAATTTCCAGAGTGCTCGAATAGGGAAAATACAGGGAATGAAAGGGTTTAGAGATTTTTAGAGGTTTAAAGTTGAGAAGATTCCAAAGACAGAGGGAATCGAGATTACAACAAGAATTCTAGAATGAAAATTACAGAGAGGAAGGAGAAACCTACAAACAAGAAGAAATAATTATAGAGAATGGAATTTTCCCAAACACACATAGAAAACATATTTTCCCTTTCAAAAAAAATTTCCTTTCTCTTTTTAAAAAACTAAATCTATAGAGATCAAATTATGAAATTCAAATTACCCGGAGTCCTACGCAAAGCTCGATTCGAGGACAAAATGATGCGTGACTCCAACCAACTGCAATCTTCTCAAATCCAGATATTCAAAACCCCAACAACAACAGATTCGACAACAAAACCCAGTGCAAGCCAAAAATCAAATCTTCTCAGATCAAATCGACGAAAAACCACACAGATTACTAATCCTCAAAAAAAAATTCAACAATTTTTTTTTTGAGTTGCAGACATTTTTCATTTTTTCATTTCCTCCCTCTTACTTTTTTGAAAAAGTAATTTTTTGGAAATATGCTTTTTCCAAAAAAGCCAAATAAGAAGTCATAAATTTTTCAACAACTTTCCCATGCAAATTCCACTTAACCCACCATTTCTGCCATTTTCCAATTTTGGAAGAAGAATCTTCCATAATTAATTTACACCAAAAAAATATGCCTTTTAAATATTTTAATTTCATTTTAATAAAGTTAATTTTTTGAAAAATAAACAATTAATTAATAATATAATTTTAAACAACATTTCACTTAATTATAATTGAAGTTTAAAATTTATTTTATTAAATCACCTTTTTCTAATTAAAACAAATAAGATAATGATTTCCTTAACTTTATTTCTTTTAAAAATAAACCATAATAATTTATCTAACTATTTATTTAATTTAATGATTTAAATTAAAGGATAGCTTCACATTTTAAAATAACAATAAAACTGCTAATGTACACCATAATTTTCCACAGTATTAATATCATAAGCAATATTGAACCTTTCATTAATTTAATATTTTGCACCATAGACTATCATTTAATTTAAATCATAAAGCTCTAGACCAAGCCATAAACACACTTATAAAACTCATGAAATAAAATGATTTAATTAACAACCATACCCACATGAACGAAGTACAAACACGACATGAACAATCCCTAGACCAACCACTGACATAGGCGGGGGTACTTTCTTACCAACTCCCTAACCACATCAACCATTAGGTCTATAGGATGCGCTCAGACCCGACAATGCAAGTGGAGTCGGAACCCCGTACCTATATTCCTACATAACACAAAACGTTGAACATATACACATGCAAATAATTCATAGTCAAACACATTGTGAAGGAGGGTTATGGTGAGGCAGGGTGCTCACGGATGAGCAATGCTACCTCATCTCCTTCACTCGAATCAAATACAATAAACAAAATCTAGGCATCACATCATCAAAATAACTCACAAAGTAACATCATCATAACATGAGTATCCCACACATAAGTCCAACTATCATAAGAAAATAAGCATAACTGTCTACCACGCCCAACACATGGCGGAAAAGCTATCAAACAAAGTATCAAATATGCATCAGAACATAACCAAAAATCACATTGAAGCAAAACACACACACCAAAGAAGTATCAGAGTATTAAAACATGAGAGGCACTATAGATCTAGCATCTAGAATTTCATCAAAAAAATTACAAGATGATTTCCCTTGACATCAAGTGGATTTTTGGGAGAGGAGACAAAATCATATTTTGGAGGGATTATTCATTGGAGGAAAGACCAAGCTTCACAAGATTCAAATATTCTCTCCCCTTGCTTATCATTTCAAAGAAAGCATTAACATCTTGGTTTGTGACTATTGGGATGGTGGTGGTCCTACCTAGAAATGACACCTCCTTACATCCCATGTGTCAAAGTTTAAGGATGTTTGTGATGATATTCAAGCAAAGTCAAGCAATTGGAGTATTTTGACGGGGGATTGTGAGGATTGCTTGGCTTGGGATGGTGATGGAATTAGTTGTGTTATTGTCAATTCTACCTTCCTTAAATTCTCTAGTAATTTGTCTACTTCCTCATTTATAATCAACAAGAAAATTTAGGTTGTGTAGGGGCTAGTGAAGGTTAGTTCCTTTTGTGTAGGTTACTTTGAAAATGTGCACCTTCACTTAGGATAATCTTTAGTTGATGGGTAAATAGGGTCCATCATGGTGTACTCTGTACAAAGTCAATTATGAAACTAATGATCATTTGTTCTTGCATTACAAATTTTCTAATAAGCTTTTGGAGGAGGTTCATAAAAAGGTGGTGTTGGCACCTTCAAATTTTTGCAAATTTGAAGTGCTTATGCACTTTCAATTTGGCACAAAGGCTAAGTTCACTTCTTGTCAAATCTAAACTAGAGCTCATCTTCGCCAATTTTTTTTTTTTTGAAAATCAAAAGTCATCATGCAAATCTATGTGGTAAGGAGCTTTTTGGGACATATGGTAGTATGCTTGTTCAATTTCGTTCTTCCAAGATGAGTTCTATTGTGCTTTTTAATATATTTTTTACTATGATTGGGCTAGATAAGTTACAAATTTCAAAAATACGAGGGTGACCCATTTCTTATTTTTGTCTCAAATATCTCAAGTTTCAATTTTGTTAAAATGTGAGGTGAATTGATGTATTAATGTAAAAAAATTCCAATGTGGTGCACACCTCTGATGGGCCGGATTACAAAGAAAGTACTAAAGTTCGGCTTGCTAGGTGAAATGTGATTACAAACCCACGTTTTACTTAATTAATTATGGATCCTTGAAAGTTTTCAGAGCCTTTGGAGGTCGTGTGCACCCATGGTGTTGGTTTAGTCATTTGGCTTGCTCAAAAATTAAATTTTCCATCTTGCAATCTTTAAATTTTTCAAATATTTTAAGCATTTTAAATGTTTAAAATATGGGGGGGACTTATAATGTATTTTAAAATTCTTATTCAAGTTTTGAAAGTTTGAAAATTTCCATTTAATATTAATTTCGTGATTCCACAAGACAAAATGAGGGCATTTTTGAGGGGTGCATGGAATTATGAAAATTCCCTTTTTTAGGAATTTTTAAGGTTGTTAGGAGATTGTATTATGGTTAAGAATATTTACCATCCATTTTTGGATGTTGGGGGAGGTTTTGGATCATTTAGATTGAGGAAATTTGTTGTTATATCACCTTAAAATGCTCAAAAACTTCTTTTCACGCCCAATTACAACAATAACAACTTGCACAGTTGCAATTGAGTCAACATCCATTTTTCATGACTTGGGAATGATTTTAATATTGTTTGGAACATTCACAAAATGTCATTCACCACTAAAATGCTTAGCAATCATTTGTCATGATTTGCACATGGTTCTTTTGCAATGACAACCATTTAAATGTTTTCTCTCTATTGCAAAATGAATGAAGGAGGTTTCAAATGTCCAAGTATTGAATTGATTAGTGTTTTGAATGGTTTCTCAATGCTAGTCAATCTAAAAATAATTTTGCAACCACAAAAAACATCCTCCCATGGAGATTTGGAAAAATTGGTTGCAGGCTAAATGTAGCAAGAAATAGTTGCAAGATAATTATTTGAAAAAATACCAAATGTTTGTAGAGATGAAAATGAAAGTTTTAGCAGATAAAATGCATGCTAAATGGCATTTTTTAACTACTAGTAAATGGGTTTTTACTCAAAAGTGAAAGACTTTCACTTTCAAAGTGAAATGCAGGTGGTAAAAATGGTTTTACAAGTAGGTGAAGGATATGCATGAGAATGAAAGCAAGCAAAATGACAAAGCAAATTTTAGTTGCAAATGAGAGGCAAAATAAGGGTAGGGTAAAACATGGCATATTCCAAATTCCAAATCAAAGGGATCACAATGTGCCAAGTGTTAGCTGAGTGGAAGATCCGAGTCTTCTTCTCTTCTTTGTATTGTAATCTCTATCTCATTTGTAAGGGTTCTTGGATTTTGAAGAAGCTATAAGGGGTAGGTTATTGGTTTTATGCATGGAAATATAGATTCATGTTGTGCAAATTTTCTTGTTATTTCATTATATATTTTGATTGTAACTTACATGAATGCATGCTTTTGCATGCTATCAATGTATCTTGTCTCCAATTTATAATGAAGTGTGTCTTTTAGTAATATAATCAAGTATTGTAGAGCTTTCCATGTAAAATTTGTTGCATATAGATTATTTTCATGGTTAGTGTTTGTTCAAGCAACAATGCAGATCCTTCCAATGAAAATAATGAGAATATTGTGTTGCAAGTTGGATTTTTAATTAGAAGTTACACTGTTAGTCATTGGCTAGTCTCATTAACATAAGGTATTAATGGTTGAATGATCATCAAGATATGTTTAGGATATGGTGAAGGATGTGTACATGCATTGTGACTCTGTAGCCCTAGATAAACACTAGTTTATTTTGAATGGTTTTCCTTCAATCTCATAAACATACTTCAAATATAAAACCAAAAGCTTTATTTTCTACAATATTTATTCCTAATTATTTGCATGCTTCATACCTGGGTTTCAAATCCAACAAGGATAGTGTCTTCATTTTTTCAAACATATAAACCCTTGTTATTTGTATGAAGTTTATTTGCTAGGTGTTGCAATAAAACCTTATTTCATATCCATATTCAACACCATATAGGGAGACCCACCTAGGTTTTGCAGAGCCTAAAGTTCAAGGGAGAAAAGTGTAAGATCACTCTCCCATTTGTTGGCCAGATTTCTCATTAAATCTAAGGATTATATTTGGCACACCTTTAGGGTTAAATAATGTAGAAAATTTGGGAACCAACAGGTGGTAGTTGGTGTGAATTATTCCTCAACATCTTCCTATCCTTTTGGCTAGATGAGAGTTAAGTATTAAGATTCTTGGTTTGAATTTTATTTGGAATTACTTCCCTATCATGGTGGTGTGGAACATATGGTTAGAAAGGAACAAAATAATTTGTCAAGATAAGGAAAGAATAGTGGAAGAAATTTGGGGTAGAATTAAAACCAACAATAATGAGTTAGAAGATTTCCACAAGGAGGATTTTGAATTCATCCATCAAGCTAAAGCATTTTCAGTTACCAAGTGACCTAGATTAAGATGGATTGAAGGGAAAAATAAACATGTGAACTCTTTCAATTTTATTTTCTCTTGGGTGTGTCCTAAGGATGATTGGATCAAATTTAACTTTGACGTGGCTGCCAAGAATAACCTTGAGAGAGCAGGGAGAGGAGATGTATTTCATGATATAGATGGCTAGCCTTTGGGGCTCTTCACTTGTGATTTTGGAAAATATTAAAATAACATTTTAGATGCCAAAGCCTTGTTATGGAGCATGATGAAATGACAAGGAAAAAGGCTAGAGAAAATCATAGATTAAGGGAGAGTCAAAATTGGTGATGGGGTAAATGAAGGGAGGTTGCATCAAGAATTAGAGACTAGACTTTATCTTAGCTAAAGTTAGATCTAGAACTTAGGACTTTGACGAGTTTAGCTTCTCACATATAGGAAGAAACAAAAATATGATAGTTGACTAGGCTTCTAATAGGGTGTGGAACTTTGGAGCCAAAGTGACAAAACTCTAAACATTGGTGGAATTATTTCCCTAATAAATCCATCTAATTAATCTAAAAGGATCTACAGGAGAGGCCTCCCAATAATGGGACATAGTGACATCTAACTAGACAATTGGTAGAGGGAAAAGTGTGGGAAGTGATTATGAGTTGGGGTGGTGTTAGTTCATTATTTTATATTAATTTTTGGGGATCCTTTTATCCTTATTATTTATTTGTAAGTTAGTAGTCTTGGTTCTGGTAGTTTCCTATGGCTCTTATTGTCATCATTTGTTCTTAGGGAGGTAAAATGGTGGGTGGTGTGTGTGGTAAAGATAAGTGGGAGGCATGGGCGTTGAAGTTGAGGAAGAATAAAGTGTCTAGGGAGGAGGTTGTGGTGAATTTTATGATGTTTCTTGATGAAGAAATCAAAGACCTTGTGTTGTGGAAGTAAGTAGATCCAATTTCGAAGTTGGTGAAGGGATTGGATGGGTCTCCTATTATGTGCATACATGATGCAATTGGAAAGTTATTTTTGGACTTGTAGTGTACCAAAGGGTGGTGGACCTTTGATTTTACTTAGTCTCTATTGTGTGCGGTCATCCTCTCCACTATTGCTAGTTCCTTTTTTCTCCATTACAATGTGGGAAATGTTCTCAAACAATGTCAAGTTTATTTTATAGTGTTTTGGATCACTTGCATGTTAGAAAAAAGAGACAAGTTTTCCTTTAGATTGTTGTGGAGGCTTTAACCAATAAATTGTGGGTATCCGTTCTTGAGGAGGTAATTCCTCTATTTTTTGGGTGTTGTGATTCAAAAGAAGAAGATAGGGATGAGGTGACAAATGTTTCTAATGCCAAAGTAAAATGTACTAATTGGAACTATGAATTCATCAGGGATGGCGGGAAGGAGCCTGCATAATTTTCACTTTCCTTTGTCTTTGTTCTAAACTATTAAGTTTTTTAAGCTTTTGGTATGGGTAGAGTTAGATTTTGCAATGGCTTTGACCTTTTTTGGTAGATAGGATGGTTAGGTTTATTGTAAAATATCTATATGTATGTCTAGATTTATGTTACAAAATCTAGGGTTTTCCCCAATTTTTTTGGTTCTTGGACCTAAACCAAGTTTTATAATTAAAAAATGTTTCAGCATTATGGGCTAAGTTTGCACAAGTATAAAATCCACACTGAGTTTGTAAACTTCTTAGTGCATAAGAATAATTTTTTTGGTCAATTTAACGCTTCACAAGTTTTTGGAACCATGCTACATATTTACAATTTTTGTAAATGCAAATTTCAACTCCACTTCCCATTTCCATATTACCATATATAATAATTCACTTTAAGTATATCTTCTATTGCTTATAGGGTAATGGGAATCATGTGCATGCTCACAATTTTTTGTATGCAAAATTCTGAATCAAACCCAAAAATTATATTACACTAAAAATTAATAATTTCAAACATGTGAACATACCTTACATCTCTTCTTTGAATTTTAGCAAGATTATGAAACTATTAGACACATCTATAACTTGTACGTGAATGTGTAAATCAAGCCCATATGTCTACCTTTTGATGTTTTGTTATATTTTGACTTGAATTCATGCATCTAAAACCTAATTATTTTCTTTTGATGCTAATCCAAAATACTCAAGATTCATAGAAAATGTAAATTCATATTACAAATCCATATTTTTGCTAACTAGATGATCTCTACATGCAAATTTGTGAATCATGACCACTATGGACCCTTTTTCAAGCTTTCCAAGAAGAGCATGTATTGTGTGATAATTTGTAACCATATTTCAAAACATTGAATAATTGATGATTAGTTGTTTGAGGCATCTTGAAACTTCACAAAACTATGAACTATGGAAGGAAAAACTTGAAACTATGAACTTGTGAAACTACATGTGAAACCTACAAATATTTGTCATTGATGATTTGATAAAAAAGTTAATCACCTTGGTACAAACTAGACCTATAGGTTGATAGGAAGTTACATCTTAATTTAGATAATCTTGTGACATATTTAGTTGATTGAACTTGACTCTAGATTAGTTATGACTCTGAACAATGATTAATGATTTTGAATTGATAGATGATTTGACAACTCATGATGATCGAGGATATATTTGTGACCAAGACTAATTGATGTAGACATTATTTTTTTCGACTTGATCAACCCAATGATGAAAAAGAATACTTACATACGCCTTGGAATAATGAAACAACTTCTAAGAAAATGAATCAATGACATGTTAATTTAAGGAGATTAAAAAATTTAAAATTTTCCAAAGTGAAAATCAATTATAAAAAATATTGATTTTGGCTTGTTATATAATATGATATAATAGTAAAGGTGTATCACAACTCTTGGGTACTATCACCATGCCCTATTTTGAGAAACATAGTTAGTAGATAATAATCAAGTTATAAAAAGGAAAGAAAGTGTGAGTTGGCATATTACGCTAGTTGAAGGCCTATAAAACAAATATTTAACATGATCAAAATTTTGTTTAACACTCTCCTACACTTGTCTCCTAGAAGGTTGGGAGAATTTATCTTCTTAGGAATATAGGAATAAAATAAAATTCATCACCATAAGAATATGCATGAAGAACTAGTCTCTTGGATGACAACCAAAATTAGTAGAGTTAGTTAGGAACAAGTGTTATTTTATTAGGAATCTAAGTAGAAAAAAATTTCATCACCTTTATAAAATAGGAATAGGCTTACATTCTTGGTTCCTTCTGTACTAATCAATTTTAAGTAGGCTAGTTAAGGAGGCTCTATTATAAAATATAACTATTTCAGCTCTTGGAAATATAAAAAAATTAAAAAAATCAATAGGGAGAAAGAGAGTTTATGATAGTTGAAAAATATTTGTAAGACTTTTTTATTGATCAATGGGAATTTGAAGCATATGAACTCTCTTGTTGTTCTTGGTCCCACTCAAATGGAAGAGTAAGAGCCCACTCAAGTTAGGGAGGAAATATCATTTTACAACATTTTTAGATTATATTTATTTCAATAATGGTTAACTTTGAATTAATTTCACTTTCAAACTATCGACTTATGAGCAGTTAATGTATAATCTATAGGAGTTTAGTGTGGTAGTTGCATTCTTTATATTTTTTCTAATGGTTTTGTGATTACTTTATTTTGAGTCATTTGCTTCATGAGTTTAAAAATGACATAGTTCAATATTAATTCTATATTTATATTTGATATGATTTGATATTGACAATGTAGAATTATAAAAGTAATTCATTTTTTGTTATTTCTCAATAAAAATATTTGTTAACCAAAATACTTAAATTTCCCTATTGGAAATAGCCTTGGACACAAACCTAGATTGACATTATTAACATTAAAGTGGATGTTCAACAACCCTCATCACCAAGCATAGGAACCATCAAAATCCATGATGTAAAAATAAGGGGACCTATCCAAGAATGTGGGGTTCATAAGAGTATACATAATAAAGATGTAAAATCCTAACAAGAATAAGCAAATGATATAGAATGAGATTCAATTATTATAATGATAAAATCAGTTCTAAATTAAATCTTAAATAAATATAAACCCTAAAGAAAAGGAAAGAGTGGACCGAGGATGGTTTGAAGACAAGATAAGTGAAGAAGTGCAATAAACTATAAAAGAAAGATCAATGGAGCACAATGATGAAAAAAGAAGACCAAATCTAAACATAATATGTAAAGCATAAAACATAGATTTGAAAAACTCTAATATATAAAAGGAATCCTTAGAATAAAACTAGGTTGTGTAAGACAAGATAAGTTAACCAAAAATGTATAGGAAAATAAATTTTCCCTAAGCTTAGTTAGGCTAAACAAATGAAAAGCTTAAAAGTTAGTGCAAATAAAACTAGTGTATTATGAAACAATACATGTTAAATATGAAGAGAAAATGAAATAAATAATGATAATCAACCCTATCACTAAAGAATAAATGATCTATATGAAGATCTAAATTTGTGATGTCTCACAATCAAGGAGAGATCATGACAACTTGTAACTTTCCATATAGTTGGATTTTTTTGTTTGCATTGTGAATGGCTGAGTATATATATCTAAGCTGAGTATGTCATCACATAAATTTCTTGCACCTCTAAAATGTTCTAGTAATCTAAATAACTTTTCTTACTATTTTCCTACTTTGTCTCTACCTATTTTTCCCTTTTGATATTTGAATACTGGTGGTATATGAAAATACCTTTAAAGGATTGATGTTGTATCACTAGGATGCACATTCTCTTAGTTCAACCCACATAAATGTCTATAAAAAGATTGAAATTAGCATTCTTCAATCATGCACATTCTCTTAGGATGATCATGCAAATGCATATTCCTTTTATTACACCAACTTAAGTGTTTCATTCTCTCAATATTGATAATATGCCTTGGAACTTGGAATTCTTGGAGGAGATAGGATGATTTGAAACAATACATTAAATTCCTTTAACTAGTATCTTATAGTTATCAAATTTTTAAAAATGTGTAGTTAATCAAGTCACGGTGGGAAAACAAAGGGGGACTGCTAGCTAACAAATGTATTTGAATTTTAAAAGGGTAAGGTTCAAGTCTATGAATACATCATTGACCATGTGAGAGAAACAATGACCTACAATGAGAAAATGATTAGGTTTATATAGGTAATAACTATACTAGGGTAGGTGTATATATGTAAGTGTAATGAACACAAAGCCTAGGTGAATGTATCATATGCATATAAAGATAAGGTAAGGGTTAAATATGTGGGAACATGTGTGTGTATGGATGACTAAAGGGTAGGAGGATGAGCCTAACTTTGCACAAGACTATGTCATTTTTTAATATGTAAATGTATTAAAGCCATCTCCCAAGATAAAGATAAAACTAAATGATAAATAGCATAGATATATGCAAATTTCACCATTATAATAATATAATATTTATTGATATGTATAATGTTCCTAGATTCAATTGTATAATAATTTTTATCAACAACATTTTGGATCACAATTTGTGATCTAGAAACACTCATACCCAATATTAAGGACTGGGAATTTGATGTCTTTAATCTTAATTAAGTTAAAAATCTTTAATCTTTCAATATCTTTTAGCTTAATTTTTTTTTATAATGAAAAGATCTATATTTCTTCAAATAAATATTACAGAACAATCACAAAAAAAAGGATAGGAAAAAAGGGATCACACCTCAATGTCAGTGGGTTGGGCTAAACCAAGGAGACAAGACAACAAGAGACAAGTTGATAATGCTACAACAGGAGTAAATCAAAAGTCAAAGAATTAGAGCTTTTTTAACAAGTGATTTGCATGTCATCAACCTTAGTCTTCTTCTTGAGAAGAAAATTCTTATAAGAGGAATTCTCAAGGCACCTATTTACACCCTTAGTCTGTAGATTAAATAAAAAGAGTCATCCAAACCCCAAATTAAGAGATGGGGAGTGGGGTTGAAAACACCCTCTATTGCCCATAGTATTAGAAATCATAGAACTAACCACATTTTCCATCTTTGGAGGATTTGAATTTTTTTTCATCATTTATTATCTATCATTTTACCTCATTGTGTTTTGCTCTCAAAACAACTTTAGGCTCTCCTTCCAAGGTCCAAGGGGTTTTGTCATTCTTCCTCTCTATGCATTTATCTCAAAATGACTTCAAAATGATTGCACAAATCCTCTTCCAAAGGATTTTGAGAAATTTTTCACAATATTTGAAACCTATTTGAAACAACAATAGCTTTGCCTATATTGATAGCTTGATTTTGTTGACCATTCTTTTGTTAGACATGCTTGTTTGCTTTGACTATAATGAAGGTGTACTAAGAGTTTTAGGGTGCGTGAAGTATATATTTTTTAATAATCTTTAGCAAAGTAAGTCATATTTATGGCATTTGTTACATTTGAAAGGTGA
Source organism: Sequoia sempervirens (assembly GCA_007258455.2). Lineage (NCBI taxonomy): Eukaryota > Viridiplantae > Streptophyta > Pinopsida > Cupressales > Cupressaceae > Sequoia > Sequoia sempervirens. Next base: position 76,945 of record VDFB02011349.1, read on the forward strand.
CTGATGATAGTCGAATTCTAGCATATACGATCGGCCATCTAGATTTAGCTCAATAACTTTAGGAAGACCTTTTTTCCAAATCTACTTAGATTTGAGCACATGCAAAGTTGTCTTTTCGCTCCACCTTGTCAATTAAACCACCCAAAACATCGTCAATAGTAGTCAAAGATTTATCATCCCAAAAAATAAGAGGTAGACACAAAAGTTTTACCTAAACAGGGACTGCATTAAGTATATTTTCTGCTCAATTAAAATCTACAGACCAATTATTGAAATATAATCTTTTGCCCCCATAGAATATAAATCACTTGTAAAAATCAGATCTTTGTCAACCTTTAACTTAAAAAAGCAAGCATAAAATCTTCTTCCATAAAACCAAATGCTTATTCTACCCTTCAACAAGAATTTCCAATAAAAATTGATCTAATCATCCATAATTTTGAATCTTCACGAAAGACCCATAAACTTTCCATCTAAAACCTTCTTAAAAAATAACTGAAACTTTTTTCCTTTTCAGATATCATATTCATTAAATGAAACTTCAGGTATGATATTCAACTTTTTAACAAAACGAGAATGAAAAAATTTAGCTGTGAGCTTACCAACAGTTGCAAAGACAGAGACTTTAAAATCAAACAACTATTTTGCAATACTATTTTGTTTAAAGATGACAAATATGGAAAAGAGTGTTAGTTAAGATGACAGGACTCTATAGATTTAGAAGTTACTGCTAGCCATAGAGATAAAGAGAAACTGATTTCAAAATGACGAATGCAAAATGAGCAAGCCTTGCTATAAGTAATATGATGATGTTTGGAGAGAAAAACAATGTAAAAATCCTATAACTAAACTATCTATCTTCATATACTCACACTGAACAAAAAGAGTACAAATAAAAGAATCTAACACTAGATCAAGATTTATGTTAGATGGAAAAACGCTTCTCAAATGTGGTTGAATATGAGATAATTATGAAACATTTAAGTGCTTAGAACTACGAATCATCTTGGAAATTTGAATTCTCAGAGTCATTTCAATCTTTTTCATTTGATTGCCTTGTTGATTTCTTTGAATGAATTCCTTATAGCAGAGGCTGATAAATTGCCATTTGTTGCAGGATTGATGGCCTTTCTAATCTTGACTACGTTCATTGCAGTCCCAAGGGCATGCCCTGCAACTTCAAAGGCTTCTTGTGTCACCTCCCCTGCATCTTCTCCAAACCTGCATTGCATTTTATAACAAAATAGCAAGAATTATAAGTAACAGAGAAAAAAATTGATTTCCATATTAGACTTTTCCCATTCTAATGGGCATTGCCCCAGTTTTTTTTATCACTTATGTCAACTAGTGGCTCTAGTTGCCTCAGTTTAGGCCCAAGAAATGGTATGTTATTTTATCATCACAACAGTTTGGACTACCTTAACATATATTAGAAACATTGATATTCTTATTAAAAAAGGCTGTTATTTTTTGCTGTTCTTACCTGTGTGCCATAATTTCAGAGGTCACCTCAGAAGTGGCTGACAAAGCATCCTTCCCTGCTACTTCAAGAGCTTCCATAAGCTTGTCTGCCATTCACAAAATGATATTAGTCCTTATTAGAACAAGGATAGTTTTACTAGCTGTTACAACTTACAGTGTACAGTGACAGGCAAAAAACAAAACATACTGATAGCATCCAATGAAGCAAGCAGGACTTCTCCTGGTAGCATGGCGAAGAACTTTCGGCCTGCCTTGGAAGTGATTACAGGACCTGTAACAGCTCCACTTGCTGTTACCACCCCTTTCAGCACATTATTGCTCATTTTCTCAGTCATCCTTGACAAATTCTTTACCCTGAACAAAAATTGAATTGCATCATTTAATCTTAAAAGTTAAAACCTTGCAAGTTGTGAGAACTAAGCTGATAATTTATTTACATCTAGCCCATTTTAAAAAAGGATATTATAGTCGAAGGCTTTATGAAGGGACCACTGCACACAATCAACTGTTTCAATGATTGAATTTAATTTTATAAATATTAATATTGATAGTTATTTAAATATAATATTTTGTTTTATTTTAAAATAAATTGATTATTTAATATTTTTTATATACAAATGAAGTGATTAATGAAATGAGCAGTAACTCAATTTTAAGAATGCAAAACTTTAATATCATATATTTAGCTCATATTTATTAATTTCAATTAATAAACAAGTTGAATGACTATTTCAATTAAACAATAAACAAGATAATATAAAAAAATCTAAAATTAATATTTTTATTTTTCCACAGACCAACATTTCAACTTATATATTTAAATATTATTAATTCTTTTCTTTTTAATATCATAATTTTATCTTTTAAATATATTTAAAAAAATCTAATCTGAAAGACAAATCCAAACATAAATAAAAAAATATTGAAACATATATAAGATTTTATAAAAAAGATTATAATTTTTACAAAATTATTTTATAAACTGTAATTACAAAAAAATTCAAAATAAAATAAAATAAATACATTAAAAAAAAACTTCAATGGTCAAACTAAGAAGGGATGGAGATCAACGAACTGGTAATGTAGCCCTTATTATTCTACGACTTCTCCAGAACATTCACTCATATAAGCTTATAATTATTACCTGACCACTAAGATAATATCACCTTTAACACTAATCCATCCATAATATAGGGTCTGTTTATCTATCAATTAATTAATCAATTTCCCTTGGCCTAAATTGAATTTAATGTTGTAGAAAGGAGAAAATCATAATGAGAGGTGTATAAGATTATAATTTTTGTTATACAGTTTAGAAAGATGTATAAAAGGGTAAACTTGTAAAGTTTGGATTTTTTTTTTAAAATTTAATAATCTATAAAATTTTATATGATTGAGATGAATAAATATTAATTAATTGTATATATAAAAATATTATTAATATATAATTATTCAATCTGTTACGGAGATGTGGTTTAGTAGTTGGATCTTTTGATTTTAAAATGATGTGTTTTTTACTGTAAAATATTGAATTAAGTACATTTACTGTTACTTTTTTCTTTTAATAATTATATTGATTAAAATGGATTTAAAATATGAAAGAAATCAAACATTCCAAACCCATCCAAATGTTTCATCATGGATCCCCATCTAATATAATTTAAAAATAAATAAAAGCTTAATCAAAGTTTCCTACCTTTTGATGTTTCTCTTAGTGCGAGGACTAATCTCTGAATTCCTTTTAGCCCTAACTTCACAAGGCTTTCCCTTGGCCTTGGTCATACTCCTCACAAACTCTCCACCTTTCTGCACCTGTGAAGCATAGGTATTACTACAAAGAAATAACCCCTTGATAATCTGCCCTGACCCAGAAGCTATAGCCTTGGCCAAAATAGAATTATAATCCTCTACTTTAGGAGCCAAATCAGCCCAATAAGCCGCCTCTGATTTTTCTCTGTCACTAGCTGGCTTCCCCCCATCTTTAGGAGAAGAAAAACAAGCATGCTGCTCAAGGCACTTGTCAAGCAACTCCAGCCCTTCTTTATCTTCAAAACTGACTCCATAGTTCAAGATTCCAGAGCCACAGTTTCTGTCAAATTTGGCAGGCTCTGTTGTCTCCTCCTCCAGAATTGGCACAGCTACTGAGAACAAGTAGTGACAGTAGTCAATTTTAACAGTAGGCTGGTCCTTAGTTATTGGCCAACTTAGATCATCTCCAACTCTGGCTAAGATGGCTAATCCTGTATTTCCATGAAGAAGCCTGATTAGATTAAATTCACCATTATCCAACTCAACACTTTCATCTCCTTCCACCAAATGGGCTGCTGCCCTTGGAATTCTAACAAGCACTTCATGACTGCCAAGGTGTTCCACAGGATCCTCTTGAAGCTGAGGCTCTGAACACTTTTGTTGTTCATTGTTTTCATAGAGATTTTTAGGCTTCTCTTTGCTCAAACTAAAGGGGTTTCTCCCTACCCACTGCATTTTTTCTCTTCTAAATCTCTGAAAGGGAACGCTAGCTCTTACAATTGCAATTATTTGATGGTTTTAAGTTCAACTTGTATTTGAAGGCAAGTGGGCAAAGTTGTTTTACTCATAAACCCCAGATTATAAATGTCTAGAATTGTAATAAAAGGTTGTAATTCAGATTTCAGAGTAACTTCAATTGATCAGATACTCTCTGTTCTTAACACTAAGCCTAGAGATATAACATTTAGACCTTCTCCTTTCTCTGGTGTAGACAGAAATAACATATAGGCCTTCTCCTTTCTCTGGTCTAAATAGACATAACATATAAGCCTACTGATTTGGTGAAGCAGTTTCATGATTCACAGCGAGCTGTCTTCCATGAAGTGGTAAAGCATATTCTTTTCATCACTATGGACGGTACAATATCACTAAATTCAAAGAATCTCACTTTCCAACTTTACTCATGAACGGCTCATAACTTTAGACTTTTAATGCATTTATGAGATTGTAGGATAAGAACAGGGTGCTGTCCAAGTCAAGATTATTCTATCAGATTTACATAATAGACACCTACGATACATGTTTATAATCTAATTGAAGATTATTTTTAAGCAAATTTAACTATTTTATCATTTTTAAAATTTTATTATAGAATAAAAGTGAGTTTTTGAAAGGGTTCAAACATTTTCAGTAATTAAAGTATAGACGGTAGAATTTTATATGGATCAAAGGAGCAAACAAGATTGAAAGTCAACACCCAGAAATTGGATGATAGCAAACTAATAATGAAATAACAACATAATCTTGAAGTTTATGGCTGGGCAGCAAAAAGATCCTTCAAAGAACTAACACATTTCATCAATAGTTTTTTTGATAGAGGATATAAGGTGGGTTTTGAAAGAGCCTCAAAACCTTCTACAAAACTAATACAAAATGTATCAATGAAGACCACCATACAATAAAAGCATCACACACAATGTACAACCCATAGGTTGGAAACAACCCACAACACTCACATTACAACCCAAAGAGAGAAAGAACAATAAAAAATCAACCAACTCAAGACAATTTGAAAGTGAATTGTTCCAAAGAGGTTTGAAACTACTAATTGTCCCTACCCAAAAATAATGATGTATTTATCCTTCTCAGTTGGTTGTCTCTCTTGGAGGCCAACCCAAAACCAAGAGAAACCATATGGGATCTATGAAGACTTACATCAAATTCCAATTTTCTTTTATCTAAAGGTGTGAAGGTTAATAGTTAGGGCTCATTGGTGGGGCTAGTAACTCAAGTTCTTAGGATCACAATCTATTCGGTCCTTGACAATCTATTTCCTAGTAGTCATCTTTGAACCTTGCACGACTATACCCATGAGCCGCAACAAAGGGGAAGGTGCAATAGGATCACACAAGGCTCCAACATCTAGTAATGACTTCGCCTCATTCCAATGATAAATATACACCTTGTTAAATCTTTTTTCTTCTAAGAATTTGGTGACCTCCTTTTGGTCTAGCAGTCAAAGGTAAGGTGACCAACTATATGACATGTTATACACAAGACCATGAAACTTCCTCATACACAATATGTTGAACCCGATCGCCCACTTTAGAGTATAATGTAAAGGAAGAAGGTAGAACCTTACCCACGTCTATAAACACACAAATTATAACAAACAACTATTTTCTGGAAGTGGTCGCTAGATCAACAATGATGAGTTGGCCAACAAAAACAACTATACCTTCAAGATATCAACCTCCCTATATTCCAAAGGCATATATGAAAGCTTCACTAGAGTCCACCTCTTAAGAAAGAGCCCATTCTTGCCTAGGAACCATGAGCAATCTAAAAGGATACATACATAATCATCATGGTTATCACTTATTAATTATATAATCACCATAATATATATATTATCAATCTTCACTAGTCCACCTCTTAAGAAATAGCCCATTCTTGCCTAGGAACCCAAAGCAATCTAAAAGGATACTTACACAATCATCATGGCTATCACTATTAAATATAATCACCATAATATATATAATCAATCTAACTATATTAAGGGGAAATTGTATGTAAAAAGAGGAGATTTTTTTTTCTTCTAATAATTTAATATGTAGGTGAAATATAGGAGATGTAATAATCACCCCTAGTTATTAATATTATTCTTGTTCTTTTATCATATTTTTTATTCTACCTCATCAAATCATGGCAATGATAACAACTCTATACTAAAAACCTACATTCTTGCTCTAGATAGAGTAAGTTTTCTATATCATGGCATATCCGTAGACCCAAACCTATTCCTTGAGAAACTATTTCTTTGACCCTACCTTTTTATCCACTTAAGGTAATTAGAGGATCAATAGTTCATAGCACAATAATAGAAAGAATTCATCATTGAAATCAGGATGAGATCTCCAACCTTTCTTTTGAATCAAACCACTAATTGAGCTTATACTTACAATACAATCCATTTACTATAGTATGATAACAATGTATCCTAGACAAATGTTAGTATGATTTCAACAATAATGTATGAACACAAAACCACATAGTGACCAATTGATACATACATCATGTATACACACATCGCATATTGACAAGCATCACATACTAGTTATCATAAGTTATGTTGTATACTGTGAACGTCACTGTTTAAAGATGGTGTTTACTGTTAAAAACTAGTTTTTGAAGGAGATGGAAAAAGAAATGCAATCTGATTCCAAAAAAATTAAAATATATATATTTAGAAACTATAGAAAAAATGCAACAAATCACTAGTTTGCATCATCTTCAAATTCCTCATCATTTAACAACTACAGGTGCCTAAAAGTGAAGATTTAGTTAAAAAAGTTTAGTTCAATGTCAAGTTTGGCCAAAAAGAGTAACCCATTATTGTGGGATCACCCTACACATAGTGATTAGTTAGCAATGAGAAGTGGATGCAACCATACTACATGCATTTTTCTATTATTTGGTTCACTAACACATAAGATCTTTGTAATAGGTTGACAATATAGAAAGGAAAAATAGTGCATCTCAAGATACATTGTGGGTTTGAATCCTTTTCTTGGTTCACAATCATTTATGAAGATGAGACAAGCATCACATACTAGTTATCATCACTTGCAATAACATACGCATAATAACACAATATATGCAAGTATTAAGAAGAGCTCTACAACCTACTAAAACTCATCTTAATGGATCATGACATCTATTGCTTGCATATTATTGAAAAAATCCAGTCCAACCTAATATGGGTAGCTCTTGAAATTTATCACCTTTGTGCTATTGGTGATTTCCAACTAAACCAAGGATACAACACTTTGCTCCTAACATATATGTCCTAGATGCTACTAATGAAATCTAGCTAGACCACACATGTACTAGACTTGGTCCCAACAAGCGGATTTATATTATAGCCAAATCAATGTAATCAAAATTTCTTATGGTTTTACTTCATCTAAGACTAATGGCTATACTATTATTCATCTATATAGGTTTAAGAACTTTTACATTAAGAATCATACATCAAGCATGAAACCACATTGGTAACACATTGATTCCTTTGGATATACCAATGCATTTATTGAACTCTTGAAACATATAGATCATGACATCCATTTCTTGCATGTTATTGACAAAATTCAATCCAACCTAGTATGGGTAACTTCTAGTATCTATCATATACATGCTACTAATGAAAGCTATCAAAACATGTGACACATAAATACTTTTTGTAAATCATGTTTCTTGACCTTTTTCATGCTAAACAAAAATATAATGATATGTGAGCAAGTTGTAGGGTTTATAATTTTGGTAATCACCTAGGGATGAGTAGGATGAGCTACATTTTAAGAGAATCATTTTCCTCTGCCTATGCCTTCATAGTGTCCCTCTCTCAAATATTATTGTGATGTCATAGAAGTTGGCTCAAGTTGCTATCTCAACTCTAACATTTTGATATTCAAATAGTACATGGCAACAAATCCAACACATGGTATCCTAAGGGCTCACACCTTAGAATAGTTGATCTTGTTATAATACCACACAGATTTATCCTTTAACCATGTACATAGCCCTATAGGTTTTGGAAGTCAATGTACCAAGATGTTTAAGTAACACATTAATCCCACATGAATTGGCCTTCAACCATTCACACATACATAATATTATACAAACTTATAAATTAAATAATCTTACATACCATACACTTACTTTAAGTACAATTCTAGAATAAAATTAGCTCATATATAATCATGACATGTATCATAAGGACAATATTATTCACATTACATTTCAATTTGACCTCCCATCAAAATCATTCATTATTACTAGGCATGTTGAAGAATAGAGTTCTTGATGAAATACATTCACACGCTTGGAAAGAACTATACATAACCCATTCATTGATTTAAACAATTATGAGGACCATAGAAATTTTACATATGCAATCCCAAAATGATACCCAATCATTCATAGACCCACGATAACCGCTTTCCAATCATTTGGAAACCCCTTATACCTCACTATAATATAATAAGTTATTGAGCTCACATTATATTTCACT
>VDFB02011350.1:0-14376 GCA_007258455.2 Sequoia sempervirens
TGTGAAATCCATTGTTGTAGGCAAATTCCACAAGATGCAAATACTCCTCCCAACATGACTGCTGATCCATCACGTACATACGAAGCATGTCCTCAAGAACCTGATTAACTCTCTCTGTCTGTCCATCTGTCTCAGGATGGTAGGCAGAACTAAAGTTTAGCTGTGTTCCTAAGGCACGCTGCAATGATGTCCACAATGCAGATGTGAACACTGGATCTCTATCGGATATGATTCTCCGTGGAATACCATGCAAGAGGACAATATCTTCCATGAAGATTCTAGCAACTGATGAAGCTGTGTAAGATGAACAAACTGGGGAAAAATGAGCCACCTTGGTCAATCTGTCAACTGTGACCATGATAGCATCATGACGTCTAGAACTCATAGGCAATCCCACAATAAAGTCAACGGAAATTATGTCCCACTTCCATTCTGGAATGAGATGAGGCTGTAATAGACCCGCAGGATGCTGATGCTCTGCTTTGACCCTCTGACACTCCAAACATCTAGCTACCAAATTAGCAATATCCCTCTTCATGCCAGCCCAAAAATATAATGCCCGAAGATCTGCATACATTTTCTTAACTCCCAGATGAGCAGAATAGGGAGCTCGATGTGCCTCAGTCATAATTAGAGTCCGAAGACCCTCAACAGAAGGCACGTAAATGCGACCCATATACCTTAGAAGACCATCAGACTCAAGTGAGTACCCTACAAACTTTCCTTCTAGAGCTCTACCAGACTCAATTTCTGACTTCACTTCCTGATACCAACTATCAGATGGAAGTGCAATGAGGACTTGACTCCTCAAATCTACCTCAAGAGCCACTGCAGAAATCTCATGTCTCCGCCGAATCAAAGCATCTGCAACTACATTTTCCTTGCCTTGAACATATTTGACCTCAAAGTCATATTCGCAAAGGAATTCCATCCATCTTCTCTGTCTAGCATTCAGGTTCGGTTGGGTAAAAATATATTGCAAACTGCGATGGTCACTATGAAGCTCGAACCTATGACCCAACAAGAAGTGTCTCCATCTCACAAGAGCATGAACCACTGCGGCTAATTCCAAGTCATGAGTTGGGTAATTAAGCTCATGGTCCTTGAGCTTACGGGATTCATATGCTATTACTCGTCCCTCTTGCATCAAGATGGATCCCAAACCCTCCAAAGAAGCATCTGTGCACACCACAAAATCCTTAGTAGGATCAGGAACCGCCAATATTGGCGCACTAGTCAATTTGTCCTTAAGGGTTTCAAATGCTGTCTGACACTGTTCGGACCAAATGAACTTCTTCCCTTTCCTCTGAAGAGAAGTGATAGGATATGCAATCCTAGAAAAACCATGTACAAACTGCCGATAATAGCCTGCTAACCCCATGAAACTGTGAATCTCTGGAACATTCTTGGGTGCTGGCCAATCAACTATGGCTTGGATCTTTGAAGGATCCACTGCAATACCTGCACCTGAGATGACATGCCCCAAGTATTTCACCTCTGTTTTGTAGAAATCACACTTAGCCAAATTAGCAAACAGCTGATTGTCCCTCAAGCATTGCAATACCTGCTTAAGATGTACCTCGTGCTCCTCCATAGATTTTGAGTACACTAGAATATCATCAAGGAACACAAGTATGAACCTATCCAAGTAGGTACGAAAAACTCCATTCATCAGACTCATAAACACTGATGGTGCATTAGTTAACCCGAATGGCATAACTGTAAATTCATAATGCCCATAGCGAGTACGGAATGCAGTTTTATGAATATCAGCTTCGGCTATTCGCAACTGATGATAGCCAGACTTAAGATCAATTTTTGAGAAGACTTGAGCTCCTTTTATTTGATCAAATAAGTCATCAATTCTCGGCAAGGGATACCGATTCTTGATTGTCACCTTGTTAAGTTGCCTATAATCAATACACAAACGAAGCGAACCGTCCTTCTTTTTCACAAATATAACTGGTGCTCCCCAAGGGGAAACACTAGGACGGATGAACCCTTTCTCTAATAGCTCCTCCAACTGCAATTTAAGCTCCTGCAATTCCTGTGTTGTCATACGATATGGAGCCCTAGAAATAGGCTCAGCTCCAGGAACAAGATCGATTCTAAAATCGATATCACGCTTAGGTGGCATCCCAGGAATTTCACTAGGAAAGACATCAGAATATTCCTTAAGAAGGGGGTAATCATCCAATGAAATTCCTTGACTCTCATCGGAGTCCAAATCATTAACTGACATAGCAAATAGCTGACAACCCTGTCTAAAGCACCTTTTCAATTGCATAGCTGAAATTAAGCGTAATGAGATAGGTCTCTGAATGCCAATGATCTCCACCTCACTACCCACATCATCTACACAATGCACTACCTTATGCCGACAATCAATCATAGCACGGTGAGCGTACAACCAATCCATACCCAAAACCACATCATATGAGCCAAGGGGTATGATTCGAAGATCCACTATAGTTGTGAGTGCCCCTATTTGCAATTTGCAATCCTGAACTAATGACTCAACTGCAACCTTTGCCCCGGAGGCCAATTCGACCTGCCATTTAATGCCTTGCCTAGCTGCCACCAGTCCACAACGTTCCACCACTAAAGGGGAAATGAAAGAATCTGATGCGCCTGAATCAAAGAGAATAGATATACCAGTACCATTCAACACACCTGAAGTTTCAACTACAGTGCCTTGATGTTCAAATTGACGGTTCTCTACTGCTGCAAATACCCGATGAGCTCTCCCTGCATCTCCCACTGTTGGCTTAGAAGTAGCTAGTCTCTGACTATATCCTGTAGTACTCCTCTGTGGACACTGTCTCGCTATATGCCCCTGTTGCCCACAGGAGAAGCAACCTGTACCATGTCCATACCCTCTAACTCCTGATGGTGCACTCGACTGCTGGAAGCTACCCCGAGATGGTGCTGACTATGTACTCTGAGCGGGTTGCTCAAAGCGATCCTGTCTAACTTGTTGCCAACTACGGTTCCTTCTGCTCTGAGATCTCTCACTCTGCTGTGACTGGGGTTTGAACTGTCTAGATTGAGACTGTTGTTGCTGCTGTGGACCTCCCTTAGAAGGTGCCCAAAAATTTCTAGAAGTCCCTGATGTTTGATGTTTCCCACCTCGAGAACCAACACCTGTAAATGGAGCACTACCTATTTGTACTCCCGTGTGCCCTCCTAAAGCCATAGCTAAATTTTCTTCCACAAGGCGGGCTTTCTCAACTGCCACCTCCATCGTCTTCGGCTCGAAGACACGAACACCACCACTGATACGGGCATTTAAGCCCCTGACAAAATGTTGCACTAGCATGGCCTCATCATCTCCAATACCCGCATACTGCTTGAGCTCGTAGAAACGACGCACATATTGATCCACGGTCAAAGTCATCTGTCTCAATTCATGGAACTCGTCAGCTCTACGCTGCCTCCAGTGATTAGAAAGAAATCGGGCTCTGAACCTCTCCAAAAACAACTCCCAAGTAACCATACTGATGTCAATGTGCAATTTCTGCTCCTCTAGCCTCCACCAAGTGGAAGCAAACCCTCTGAGGTGCATGATAGCGCACCTAGCCCTAGTGTTACTGCCGTAGGGATGCATTGCAAAGCATCTATCCAAATCGATCAACCAAGTCTCTGCCTCAAGACCCCCACCAGATCCATCAAAAGTAGGGGGTCGTGCCCTCAATAGATCCCTCATATGACCTGCCACTACTGCCTCCTGCTCAGCTGTGTTTTCCCCACGTCTAGGAGATCTCTCCCTTTCCCTATCCAATCTCTGTTCCTCAACCTGCCTAGGGCCAAGATGACCCAACAACTCCTCTAACAAATGCTGCAACTGACCACCTATACCAGGTTGCTCTAGATTCTGACCACCACCTCCTATCGGATTGCTTTGGGAACTCTGAAGTTCCTCACGCTCTGACCCATGTGAGCTCGGAAGTGATGGACTATGGCGATTGGCTCCACGGCCACCACCTCGGCCTCCTCTTCGGCCACGTCCTCTACCCCTAGGCATGATCCTGCACAACAATTGACTTATGTCAGATCAAGAGTTACGCCAGGTTACCTAATGGACTCAACTACCTAAAGTACCCAGTGTTTGCAAACCTGGCTCTGATACCAAGTTGTAACACCCCGACGCGCAAACCCCAAAGGACAACTATCTACACAACAATTTTTTTTTTAACATAAAGTAAAGGTACTATGTTATTAATTTCAACTAACATAATTACAAATACATAATACATGTTAAACTCCTAAGTCCTTTGGGGTACACGTAGAGACATTACGTTATCTACTCATTAACAAACCTAACTAATATTCAACATTCATTCCAAGAATATGTGTTCGCATATAAAGGTGATAAACTCAAAGCATCAAATAATGATGAACCACATACGCTATACAAGATCACATAATCAATGAAGCATGAAAACAAAGAGAAACTAACTTACTCAACTTAACAACATCAAATATATTTATAATTGCATCAGTGAATAATGTGTTAAATTACAAAGTGAGATATAATAATACATCAAGATACAAAATACATTATCCCAATCACATGGGCGAGTTATAATACAAATTACATGATATGAACAAAGTATAAATGTATACATTAGATGGAACATAAATCTGGTACAAACTGCCACCACAATCTCTGCACTGAAGGTATGACTGTAGCATGGGAAACCCAATGGGGTGCAAAGCACGTTCCACCCGACCACCCCCGTGCTAGGAGTAGTTAAGAAAGGATTCCCGACCAAGACGTCAACAGTTACATACATGACTCCACACCAAACAGGGAAAATAATTTATACACAAAGGAAATGTGACATCATAAGTCAACTACATAACATGACAACACTTAACTACAAATCAAACAATGAAATTACTTCCAGAGGATTTCAAATAAAACAACTAAGGAGAAACGCTAGAGGAGAGTGTCATCGCATGGCCTTCATGGATTATCCTGACATCCTAACACTAGGTGCCGCCTCCATCTATGGTTATCCTGACTGCCTATTTCAAGGCGCCGCCCCATAGGGTGACTCATGCGGAATCGTGCATTACTCGTGGAAACGAGATCACGATTTTTCCAACCACGACCTTCTCGAACACCTTTAGTCTTTGATAGCCCTAACAGGTGAGCGAGGTATATAATATTTTCTTTTAGTGTTTAACTACCCATCCCCTATTTATTTAGTTAGGTTTTCACTTTTTACACTAACTCTACTATGGGTTCTCCTGACAGCCCCTTTGTGCGCTGGCGCCCACATAGAGCCACTCTCCCTAGAATCTCCTAACATACAACAAACATGGGGCTTGAACTCTCTCAAGTACACCAAACACAGGATATAAATTTGCGAGGCAAAACCCGTCTCGCTAAAATCTAATGACTCATCGTTTCAACGACCGATTTAATTCAATATAGCATACAGTTATACTCGCTACGAAAAATGGTATAAAACCCTCAAAATAAACATATCAATTTCCCCAACCTCTGGAAATCCAACATCCCTATCTCATACAAAAAATTTAACCACTTAAACAAATTCGATAATAAAATCAAATCATTACTTTTTCCTCAATTAACTCCATGTAAAGAAAACAATTAAATAAATTGAATTAACTAAATTTAATAAATATTTCCCTACAAATATCACCAAAAGAAAATATGTTTTTATATAACATAGCCATTAAAAAAAATAATACTCTATTATTATAATATATATATATATATATTAATTAATTAATCTTAATTTAAATAATAAAGATTTAAATTAACAATTAAAAGACAAAACCATTAAATATTCGCATTTCTTTTAAAAAGAAAACGAATGCTAAAATAAAAATAAAAACAATTATTAAACAGTGAGAACCGCAACCCACATGGGCGCTGCGTACCTCCCCATAGGGGAGGACGCAGCCCCCAAAGGGCTGCGTACAGCAGTCCTTTGACTGCTGTGCGCGACCCTCTATGGGCTGCGCAGGGATGGGGTACGGCTACTGCCGTCCCCTCCCACAAATAAATATTTCAAATTTTATTTTTTTGTTTTTTTTTAAAAAACCGAAATTTCGTTTTAAACAATAATATATGCATCACAATATATATAAAAATATATGTATGAAATTTCTGACGGAATTCTGAGTACGGAGTTTCGTCAGAATTAAATATACATCTAAAATTTTTAACAAAAAAACATTAAACGAATTTAATTAATCTGTTTTGGGGAAATATAATTCATTTTACAATTAAAATTTATGCTCACAGCCATAAAATACAGAGACTCAACAATTCCACCACAAACAAAAGAAGCAAAAGAAATCTTTTAATTCTATTTTCCAGTAATAAAATACAGAGAAATAAAACAAAACACCAGAACAACCACAGGCAATAAAAATTGCACAGTAATTTTGCTAATCTCCCTGTGTTTATTCCTATTTTTCCTTGCACAAATATATTCTAAGTTTTCTCTGTTTAGCTATGGTTTCATTTTTCTTTTGTTTGTTAAAATTAAAATTTACAGAGGCAACAAAAGCCTTAACGGCAATAACCAGACACAAGGTTTTCTAATTTTTTTTTTTTTTTTTAAAGAAGATATATCTATTAATTTACAGAGAAACAAATTAGATTCAAAGGAATACCTGTTTCCTGTAGGCTGTAGAAGTAAGAGTTGCACCAAAACCCTGCAGCTTTAAGGCTCCTCCCAGAAGCTCTTCCTCCAGCCAACAAGAAATTCTTCTGCAGCTTCTTCCAAATTCACTCACAAGTCAACAACAGGAAACCCATCAAAATTCACCAAAACCCAATTTCCCCACACTTCCCAGCCAAATCTTTCCCGTGAAGGATTTCTGTTTCCCTATGCCTGTTTTTCTTCCGGGAATCCTTTCCTCCACCAAACTCATTTATTTTCCACTACTTCCCGTACAACTCCCATAAAAGAAAAATATAATAATTTTATTTTTATATTTTATTTTATTTATTTATATTTTATTTTATTTATTTTTATTTTATTAACAATGTAACTTAATAAACTATTTATTTAACTCCAAAAATACAATAGCAATAAGACTTTTAAAATATCAACACAGTACGATTTATTTTATTTAAACTATTGCCTTAATAAAGAATATAACTCAATTAACTAGACTACAATTAACTTAAAACTCCATCAATTAAATAAATAATTGATCACACATACCCAATATTAATAAAATTACACTTAATTAAAATTGATAAAAAATTTATTAAATCCCAAACTAAACTGTTAACCAAAACGGACACATTAACAAACAAGGACAAATAAAAACAAAGACAAACAAGGACTCACAGTAGACGGGCTTGGGACGGGAATTCTTTCCTAACCACTCCTTTTTTCAACATCAATCCCATTGGGTTTATTTTGATGCTCGCCCTGTCCTGCCGAAGCAGGTGGAATCGAGACTTAGTACCTGCATCCTGCATAAAACAAATGTCGTGAAACATATAAATCTCCATAGAAAACACACCGTGAAAGGAAATCGCAGGATGACAGGGCACTTGCAAGCAAGTGATGTCACTCTGTCCTTTCACCAAGACTCACAAGTAAACACACCAAACAATATAACAGCATAAACTCGCAACATCAACGTATACATATTATTAAAAGCACCACAAAAGTCATATAACATAATCACCATAAATAAGTATCATCTAACATCATATATAAAGTCTAATGCAACCAAACAACCAAACCATAAATCCATGCACAACCAAAATGGTGAACTGATCACCCACACAACCAAGTACAAGATCTGTCCATAAGAGTAACAACAACATGAGGGGTATCACATCCTCCCCCCCTAGGATGTGGCTTACTCCTGGAAGCCACTAAATAAGTATGGATAGGCCTCTCTAATGCGGGATGCATCCTCCCATGTCGCTGAAGTCTCATCATTTGGGTCCCACTGGACCCGCACCTGCTCAATATCTCTGCCCCTGAGGGCGAGTCTCCGATGCTGTAGCACGGCCACGGGCTCGAGTGCTAGCTGTCCGTCCTCGACCTGAAGAGCATTCCAATCAAGTATGTGAGTAACATCGGGAAAGTATGGTCTAAGTACAGAAACATGAAAAACATCGTGAATCCGTGACAGGCTGGGTGGCAAAGCTAGACGATAAGCAACGGGGCCGATTCTCTCCAAGACTTCAAATGGACCTACAAAACGAGGTGCGAGCTTGGAACCCTTTCCATAATGGATTGGGCTCTTCCGCGGTCGCACTCTCAAAAAGACACGATCACCAACAGAGAACTGGCGGTCAACTCTATGTGCATCTGCATATTTCTTCTGTCTGTCTTGAGCTGCCACAAGATGCTCTCTGATGCGTACAACCTGCTGTTCCATGTCCTGAAGCATTTCGGGACCAAGGAGAACTCTATCCTCAAGATGGTCCCAACTCAATGGGGTCCTACAAGGATGACCATATAGTGCCTGGAAGGGAGCCATACCAATAGAGCTGTGAAATCCATTGTTGTAGGCAAATTCCACAAGATGCAAATACTCCTCCCAACGTGACTGCTGATCCATCACGTACATACGAAGCATGTCCTCAAGAACCTGATTAACTCTCTCTGTCTGTCCATCTGTCTCAGGATGGTAGGCAAAACTGAAGTTTAGCTGTGTTCCTAAGGCACGCTGCAATGATGTCCACAATGCAGATGTGAACACTGGATCTCTGTCGGATATGATTCTCCGTGGAATACCATGCAAGCGGACAATATCTTCCATGAAGATTCTAGCAACTGATGAAGCTGTGTAAGATGAACGAACTGGGGAAAAGTGAGCCACCTTGGTCAATCTGTCAATTGTGACCATGATAGCATCATGACGTCGAGCAGTCATAGGCAATCCCACAATAAAGTCAACGGAAATTATGTCCCACTTCCATTCCGGAATGAGATGAGGCTGTAATAGACCTGTAGGATGCTGATGCTCTGCTTTGACCCTCTGACACTCCAAACATCTAGCTACCAAATCAGCAATATCCCTCTTCATGCCAGCCCAAAAATATAATGCCCGAAGATCTGCATACATTTTCTTAACTCCCGGATGAGCAGAATAGGGAGCTCAATGTGCCTTAGTCATAATTAGAGTCCGAAGACCCTCAACAGAAGGCACGTAAATGCGACCCATATACCTTAGAAGACCATCAGACTCAAGTGAGTACCCTGCAAACTTTCCTTCTAGAGCTCTACCAGACTCAATTTCTGACTTCACTTCCTGATACCAACTATCAGATGGAAGTGCTACGAGGACTTGACTCCTCAAATCTACCTCAAGAGCCACTGCAGAAATCTCATGTCTCCGCCGACTCAAAGCATCTGTAACTACATTTTCCTTGCCTTGAACATATTTGACCTCAAAGTCATATTCGCAAAGGAATTCCATCCATCTTCTCTGCCTAGCATTCAGGTTTGGCTGGGTAAAAATATATTGCAAACTGCGATGGTCACTATGAAGCTCGAACCTATGACCCAACAAGAAGTGTCTCCATCTCACAAGAGCATGAACCACTGCAGCTAACTCCAAGTCATGAGTTGGGTAATTAAGCTCATGGTCCTTGAGCTTACGGGATTCATATGCAATTACACGTCCCTCTTGCATCAAGACGGATCCCAAACCCTCCAAAGAAGCATCTGTGCACACCACAAAATCCTTAGTAGGATCAGGAACCGCCAATATTGGCGCACTAGTCAATTTGTCCTTAAGGGTTTCAAATGTTGTTTGACACTGTTCGGACCAAATGAACTTCTTCCCTTTCCTCTGAAGAGAAGTGATAGGATATGCAATCCTAGAAAAACCCTGTACAAACCGCCGATAATAGCCTGCTAACCCCATGAAACTGCGAATCTCTGGAACATTCTTGGGTGCTGGCCAATCAACTATGGCTTGGATCTTTGAAGGATCCACTGCAATACCTGCACCTGAGATGACATGCCCCAAGTATTTCACCTCTGTTTTGTAAAAATCACACTTAGCCAAATTAGCAAACAGCTGATTGTCCCTCAAGCATTGCAATACCTACCTAAGATGTACCTCATGCTCCTCCATAGATTTTGAGTACACTAGAATATCATCAAGGAACACAAGTACGAACCTATCCAAATAGGTACGAAAAACTCCATTCATCAGGCTCATAAACACTGATGGTGCATTAGTTAACCCGAATGGCATAACCGTAAATTCATAATGCCCATAGCGAGTACGGAATGCAATTTTATGAATATCAGCTTCGGCTATTTGCAACTGATGATAGCCAGACTTAAGATCAATTTTTGAGAAGACTTGAGCTCCTTTTATTTGATCAAATAAGTCATCAATTCTCGGCAAGGGATACCGATTCTTGATTGTCACCTTGTTAAGTTGCCTATAATCAATACACAATCGAAGCGAACCGTCCTTCTTTTTCACAAATATAACTGGTGCTCCCCAAGGGGAAACACTAGGACGGATAAACCCTTTGTCTAATAGCTCCTCCAACTGCAATTTAAGCTCCTGCAATTCCTGTGTTGTCATACGATATGGAGCCCTAGAAATAGGCTCAGCTCCAGGAACAAGATCGATTCTAAAGTCGATGTCACGCTTAGGTGGCATCCCAGGAATTTCACTAGGAAAGACATCAGAATATTCCTTAAGAAGGGGGTAATCATCCAATGAAATTCCTTGACTCTCATCAGAGTCCAAATCATTAACTGACACAGCAAAAAACTGACAACCCTGTCTAAAGCACCTTTTCAATTGCATAGCTGAGATTAAGCGTAATGAGATAGGTCTCTGAATGCCAATGATCTCCACCTCACTACCCACATCATCTACACAACACACTACCTTATGCCGACAATCAATCATAGCACGGTGAGCATACAACCAATCCATACCCAAAACCACATCATATGAGCCAAGGGGTAGGATTCGAAGATCCACCATAGTTGTGAGTGCCCCTATTTGCAATTTGCAACCCTGAACTAATGACTCAACTGCAACCTTTGCCCCGGAGGCCAATTCGACCTGCCATTTAATGCCTTGCCTAGCTGCCACCAGTCCACAACGTTCCACCACTAAAGGGGAAATGAAAGAATCTGATGCGCCTGAATCAAAGAGAATAGATATACCAGTACCATTCAACACACCTGAAGTTTCAACTACAGTTCCTTGATGTTCAGCTTGACGGTTCTCTACTGCTGCAAATACCCGATGAGCTCTCCCTGCATCTCCCACTGTTGGCTCAGAAGCAGCTGGTCTCTGACTATATCCTGTAGTACTCCTCTGTGGACACTGTCTCGCTATATGCCCCTGTTGCCCACAGGAGAAGCAACCTGTACCACGTCCATACCCTCTAACACCTGATGGTGCACTCGACTGCTGGAAGCTACCCCGAGATGGTGCTGTCTGTGTACTCTGAGCGGGTTGCTCAAAGCGATCCTGTCTAACTCGTTGCCAACTACGGTTCCTTCTGCTCTGAGATCTCTCACTCTGCTGTGACTGGGGTTTGAACTGTCTAGATTGAGACTGTTGTTGCTGCTGTGGACCTCCCTTAGAAGGTGCCCAAAAATTTCTAGAAGTCCCTGATGTTTGAGGTTGCCCACCTCGAGAACCAACACCTGTAATCGGAGCACTACCTATCTGTACTCCCGTGTGCCCTCCTAAAGCCATAGCTAAATTTTCTTCCACAAGGCGGGCTTTCTCGACTGCCACCTCCATCGTCTTCGGCTCGAAGACACGAACACCACCGCTGATACGGGCATTTAAGCCCCTGACAAAATGTTGCACTAGCATGGCCTCATCATCTCCAATACCCGCATACTGCTTGAGCTCGTAGAAACAACGCTCATATTGTTCCACGGTCAAAGTCATCTGTCTCAATTCATGAAACTCATCAGCTCTACGCTGCCTCCAGTGATCGGATAGAAATCGGGCTCTGAACCTCTCCAAAAACAACTCCCAAGTAACCATATTGATGTCAATGTGCAATTTCTGCTCCTCTAGCCTCCACCAAGTGGAAGCAAACCCTCTGAGGTGCATGATAGCACACCTAGCCCTAGTGTTACTGCCGTAGGGATGCATTGCAAAGCATCTATCCAAATCGATCAACCAAGTCTCTGCCTCAAGACCCCCACCAGATCCATCAAAAGTAGGGGGTCGTGCCCTCAATAGATCCCTCATATGACCTGCCACTACTGCCTCCTGCTCAGCTGTGTTTTCCCCACGTCTAGGAGATCTCTCCCTTTCCCTATCCAATCTCTGTTCCTCATCCTGCCTAGGGCCAAGACGACCCAACAACTCCTCTAACAAATGCTGCAACTGACCACCTATACCAGGTTGCTCTAGATTCTGACCACCACCTCCTATCGGATTGCCTTGGGAACTCTGAAGTTCCTCACGCTCTGACCCATGTGAGCTCGGAAGTGATGGACTATGGCGATTGGCCCCACGGCCACCACCTCGGCCTCCTCTTCGGCCACGTCCTCTACCCCCAGGCATGATCCTGCACAACAATTGAGTTATGTCAGATCAAGAGTTACACCAGGTTGCCTAATGGACTCAAATACCTAAAGTACCCAGTGTTTGC
The DNA here is from genome assembly GCA_007258455.2 of Sequoia sempervirens. Lineage (NCBI taxonomy): Eukaryota > Viridiplantae > Streptophyta > Pinopsida > Cupressales > Cupressaceae > Sequoia > Sequoia sempervirens. The sequence continues at coordinate 12,620 of VDFB02011350.1, forward strand.
AAACCTGGCTCTGATACCAAGTTGTAACGCCCCGACGCGCAAACCCCAAAGGACAACTATCTACACAACAATTTTTTTTTTTAAAAACATAAAGTAAAGGTACTATGCTATCAATTTCGACTAACATAATAACAAATACATAATACATGTTAAACTCCTAAGTCCTTTGGGGTACACGTAGAGACATTACGTTATCTACTCATTAACAAACTAAACTAATGTCTAACATTCATTCCAAGGATATGTACTCTCATATGAAAGTGTTAAACATAAAACATCAAATAATGATGAACCACATACGCTATACAAGATCACATAATCAATGAAGCATGAAAACAAAGAGAAACTAACTTACTCAACTTAACAACATCAAATATATTTATAATTGCATCAGTGAATAATGTTTTAAATTACAAAGTGAGATATAATAATACATCAAGATACAAAATACATTATCCCAATCACATGGGCGAGTTATAATACAAATTACATGATATGAACAAAGTATAAATGTATACATTAGATGGTACATAAATCTGGTACAAACTGCCACCACAATCTCTGCACTGAAGGTATGACTGTAGCATGGGAAACCCAATGGGGTGCAAAGCACATTCCACCCGACCACCCCCGTGCTAGGAGTAGTTAAGAAAGGATTCCCGACCAAGACATCAACAGTTACATACATGACTCCACACCAAACAGGGAAAATAATTTATACACAAAGGAAATGTGACATCATAAGTCAACTACAAAACATGACAACACTTAACTACAAATCAAACAATGAAATTACTTCCAGAGGTTTTCAAATAAAATAACTAAGGGGGAACGCTAGAGGAGAGTGTCATCGCATGGCCTTTATGGATTATCCTGACATCCTAACACTAGGTGCCGCCTCCATCTATGGTTATCCTAACTGCCTATTTCAAGGCGCCGCCCCATAGGGTGACTCATGCGGAATCGTGCATTACTCATGGAAACGAGATCACGATTTTTCCAACCACGGCCTTCTCAAACACCTTTAGTCTTTGATAGCCCTAACAGGTGAGCGAGGTATATAATATTTTCTTTTAGTGTTTAACTACCCATCCCCTATTTATTTAGTTAGGTTTTCACTTTTTACACTAACTCTACTGTGGGTTCTCCTGACAGCCCCTTTGTGCGCCGGCGCCCACATGGAGCCACTCTCCCTAGAATTTCCTAACATACAACAAACATGGGGGCTTGAACTCTCTCAAGCACACCAAACATAGGATATAAATTTGCGAGGCAAAACCCGTCTCGCTAAAATCTAATGACTCAATGTTTCAACGAATTGACGCAATTCAATATAGCATACAGTTATACTCGCTACGAAAAATGGTATAAAACCCTCAAAATAAACATATCAATTTCCCCAACCTCTGGAAATCCAACATCCCTATCTCATACAAAAAATTTAACCACTTAAACAAATTCGATAATAAAATCAAATCATTACTTTTTCCTCAATTAACTCCATGTAAAGAAAACAATTAAATAAATTGAATTAACTAAATTTAATAAATATTTCCCTACAAATATCACCAAAAGAAAATATGTTTTTATATAACATAGCCATTAAAAAAAATAATACTCTATTATTATAATATATATATATATATATTAATTAATTAATCTTAATTTAAATAATAAAGATTTAAATTAACAATTAAAAGACAAAACCATTAAATATTCGCATTTCTTTTAAAAAGAAAACGAATGCTAAAATAAAA
>VDFB02011351.1:0-70608 GCA_007258455.2 Sequoia sempervirens
GACTGCAAGTTTGAACCTGAGTGCACTCATTTTTGCATGAGTTTGGGCCTTCTTTTTGGAGATTTTTATTTCTACTCAGGATTTACCTTGGAATTATCATTTTTACATTGAAATTGGCTTTCAGTTTCACCATTATGCCTTGGAGAGGCTTTTTGTATAAAGTGATATGATTGAGTCATTTTTCACTAGTTCTTGTTTTATTCCTTTTCCTTCAGCAAAGAGACTTCATGTAACTCAGCTTTCAGAATTTAATAGATTATGCAGCAGTTTTTACAAGTTAATTAGTTTCTGATTTGCAAAAGATTCCTTTTAATTTCTAGTATTTTCAAGTTTTTCCTTCAAGATTTCAGGCATCGTTATTGTGAGGGATTCGATCGAAGGATTATTGTGTTTTCAGTTTTGAGACCTCTAATTTTTCTTCTCCTTCATAAATATTTGTATGTAGTTTAGTTTAAGTTCACTGGTTATACACTGTGCATGTAATTGATTAATCAATTTAGTCGTGAAAACCATGTTTTCCCTCAAAATTGTATTGAATCAAAGCCTCTGTTTAAAACATTCAGGTGATTAGGCTATCAAATCAGGTTGTGCAAATTAAAGTACTGAGTAATCATTTGTGAGTTAATTTGCAGTTTAGATTTCCAATTAGGTGCATCACCCAGTTCAATTTTTAGTTTAAGCTTTTAATTTCAAATCTCTTTCCCTTTTCCAAACAAGTACACATAATTAATCTAAAGATCAAATAGGAAGCCGACCTAGAATTGGAGGTCTAGTTTCATATAGGGTACCCACAACCTGAAATTAGTCCAATGTTGCATGGGATTGCAAAGTTTTACAGCTTTGCATGCGGTGCAAATCCCTGTGACAACAATTACACAAAAAACTGATTGATCAAAAGAAAAACACAACTCTTCTGTGCTAAATGAAGCATCACAAACTAATGGTTTTGATTTCAAACATTCATTTTTATTTTGACATGATGCAAGCAACTGATCTAATTGGCTATTTTGTGCCTTCAACCTAGAAATCTCATCAATTTGTAATCTATTTTTCTCTTTTAACTTTTTCAAATTTTCTTCCAAATCATCATTCTTCTTTTGAACTTCTTCAAATTTTATTTTGACATGCTCCAATTCGTTTCTAAGAATATTTTCACATAAATATTCAATTTTTTTCTTGTGAACTTTTGTAATACCTGCTATCAATTGAGAATTAGATTGTTTAACTTCCAATAGTTCTTCTAAAACATCTTTTTCCTTCTTAATTATTTTACCAACTTTTCCCATTTTACATACAATACACCCTTATTTTTCCTTATTAGTCCAATACATACAAATATCAAAAGTAACAAACCCACCAAATTTTTTTTGTAACTTTTAACATACAACAGAATCTAAACTTATATTCCCCTTATATCTCCTATTCCAAAACTAAACAACATAAACTTTAACCCTTCATATCTAAAATTTGCTGGTAAGATCTTTATAACCAACCCTTCAATGAATCCCAAAAATAAACAAACCAACCAACATTCTTATATTTGCGTACATCCATACTTCAACAAACCAAATAAAATTTACCACTACCTCTGTAAATTTGTTATATCTTCTCGCATCACTTCCAAAACTACTGATCACTCTTTAATCATGAACTTATAGAATAAAACATATATCAAAGTGCCTTTGAATAATGTTATTTTGAATCTGTTAAACATAACTACCTTAGAAAATAAGGCATTAAACTGGAAAATACAATACCTTCAGCGACAAGGCACAGTCCCACAAGGTCAACAATCTCAGTTAATAGGACATCATATGCACCAAGATCCATATATTCTTCGGCTCTTATGTTCTCCAGTCTCTCAAAACAACCAACACATGCCAAATGTTATGACAATCAAGCTGTCATCAAGTTTATGTGTAGACAAAATATTTCATTTTAATGTGAACCTTCACTTCCTTATGCCCCTCTCTCATTCAAGCCTTTCGAACTCTTAAATTTACGCCATACCAAGCCTTTCTAATAGCAAGCCCTTCAAGGAAACACATTTCACCTCTAATCACGCCTAACATAACAAACCAGACAGTTTTATAACAAATTTAACACCTCTTCTACACACCTATATAGCACTCACACAGATTTTCGACTTTTGCAGGCGTCTATCTATTGCACAAATTTTCATGGCCTTGTCTATAGTAGATTCGTGCCTCTATCCATCACACACATGAAAAAACCATTGCTCGCTTCCCCCAATCAGCCTAGCACTCTACCACAAGCAGCCAAATGGTGTAAGCCTTGTGAGCCACGACAACATCAACAAATTTCAATCTTTAGTACCTTCAATGCCATTTTTTTCTTACCTTTCATGCCAGGTCATGATAAAATCCTTGCCATCATCCTCATCACTCTCAGTTGACACTGGTTAAACCTCTTCGCAGTCCTTTTCCAGAGCAACTAGATCCTCACGAGCCTCAGAAAACTCTTTCATTTATCTCACTAGCGGGTAGGAGGCAAACCAAGCAACTTTGTCATGTCTCACACATGAGCGATTCATGCTTTGATAAATGATGGATTTAAAAAATTACAAACAAACTAAAAATATCACAATAGGAGATATACCAATATAAAAATGATTCTATTCAATTCAATTCTTTTGCATTACATGTATATATAGACTTGATATCATAACTAAAATTTACAACTATATTACAACTGACTACATAACAAATAACTAATCATGTTCATTATCCTTCAGGATGGTAGGTTCAGTAGACTGCCTAAACTATTCATTTTATTTTTCTTCTACTTGTTCGTGGTAGACCAAAGGAGAAAGACAAGAAGAAATAGAAGAAGTTTAAGTCAAAGTCTTTGGGGAGATCTAAATCTCTTGGTAGGAAGTCCAAGGCTTTGTGTTGGAATTGCGGAAAACCTGGTCACTTCCACAAGGAGTGAAAAGAGGAGAAAAAGAAGAAGAGAAATAATGATTCTAAATTAGATAAGTTTTCTCAGGATGATAGTGAAGCATTTGTCGCTGCCTTAGCAATGCATGCATCAAAAGATGTGTGGCTGATTGAATCTGGTGCATCATTCCACCTGACCTCACATAGGGGTTGGTTTACGAAGTATGAAGATTTTGACGGTGGGAAGGTGTACTTGGGTGATGACTCTCACTTGAATATTGTTGTTGGTGGAAGAGTTCAGATACGATTCCTTGATGGTAGAGTGAAGGGGATCAATGGTGTACTACATATCCCTAGTTTGGAATATAACCTATTATTTGTAAGTAAATTGAATGATGTGGGTGTGTAGGTAGTTTTCTCAAATGAAGGATGCAAGATGACTAGAGGAGATATGGTGTTTGCTAAGGGTGTTCGGATTGGCACTTTGTTTTAGCTTGATGCATGCACTGTGCAATACAATAGTTCTTTTATTATGATGAAGAGATCTTTAGAGTCACTATGGACTCACCATTGAAACTACCAACAAAGAGAACTATTGTATGTACTTCTGATGGACATGATTTCTAGGTACCCAAGGGTGCTCATTCTATGGAGATGAAAACTCTAGTAGAGAAAACTATGTTATGGCACCAAAGGTTTGGACACATTGGTGATAAGGGTCTTAGAACCTTGAAAAATAAAAATTTTGTTGAGAGAATGAATGATTGTAATCTTGAGTTTGATTTTTGTGAACATTGCATTTATGGAAAGAAAAATCGTGTTTAGTTTTACTCTAGTTCTCACAAATCTTTTGAGGTGTTGGATTTGATTTATTCTAATGTGTTTGGTCTTGTTAATGTTCCTTCGATTACAAAATCTTTTTATTTCATCTCATTCATTGAGGATTACAGTAGAAGGACATGGGTTTATTTCCTTAGAAGAATCTAAAGTCTTTAATTTAGATTCAAAGAGTTTAAAGCTCTTGTAGAGAATCAGAAGGATAGAAAGATTAAATGTTTGAGGATTGAAAATGGTGAGTTTTTTTCGGCAGATTTTGACAGGTTCTATAAAGAAAATGGGATTGAAAGGCATAAGACAACTCCCTACACCCCTCAACAAAATGGAGTTGTAAAAAGAATGAACAAGACGTTGATGGAAAGGGCTAGGAGTATGCTTAGTGAAACTAGCCTTGAACAAAATTTTTGGGCTAAGGTTGTTGCCACTTCCTGCTACTTGATTAATAGGTCTCGTACTTCAACACTTGTGGATAAGACATCCATGGAGGTTTGGTATGGTAAAAATCCCTCATTCGAGTATTTGGTTGTGAGGCATATGCTCATGTTCCTAAGGAGAAGAGGTCTAAGTTGGAGAAAAAGGATGTAAAATGTATCTTCATCAGTTATGGCATTGGTGTGAAAGGATAGAAGCTTTGGGATCCTATGGCTGAAAAAGTTTTGTATCTAGCAAAAATGTGATTTTTAGGGAACTTGTTACTCCCACATTTGTGTCACAGCTAGAGAAAGAAGAAAAGAAGGAGGATGTGGTTCATATTCCTCCTACCCCTGAGAAAGAAGAACCTGATAGACCTAATGATGAGGAGAGCTCAAGTAGCTCTAAAAGTTTAGATGAAGACGAAGAACCTCAACCTCAACCTTTAAGAAGGTCTACATGGATAAGGCGACAACTTGATAGGTTTGGATATTCATTCCATGATTCAAATTGTATTTTTGATTTAATTTGTAATATTGATGAGCCTAGGACTATAAGGGAGACTATGGGTGATCTCATAATAGTGGTTTACAATTTTGACCAAACTAGACACTAAAATTATTATTTTTAACTAAATCTTCACATTCAAGCACCTATAAGCTAAACCGTGAGGAATTTGAAGATGGTGCAAACTAGAGTCTCATCAAATTTTGTTTGTAGATTCTAAAATATTTTTTCAAAATTTTTGGAATCAAATTGCACTTCTTTTTTCCATCTCCCACGAAAATTGATTTTTTGAGAAAACAACATTTTAAAAAGTGATGCACATCGTATAGCATAACTTTTTTCCATGAAGGATAAAATTATAATTCTTTCAAATTTAGATTTGTAACTCTGATATCTAGTGCTTCCACTTGGTTAGATATTTTTTATTGAATATTTTTTCCTTAATCAAGTTTCAAAGTAAATTCGAACAATGTACCGTTATAACTAACTTTTTTTGTATATGTCAAAATTTAATTTAATTTTTTGTTGGATCAAGGACTTCAATATCTAGTGCACTCATATTTTTCAATTTTTTTTGGTTGATAATCTTCTATTTTTCCACATGTGAAGAACAAAGAAATTCATTTTCGATGAAAAACCTATGTTTAATAAAACTTAAAAAACAAATACATAACAAAACCAAAACATATTAAAATTATATTCATTGATAGCTTGTTCTGAGGAATACCATAATCATTTGAAATAAATTTTAAATGAATTCATTTGATCCCCCAAAAGCTAAATCAAAAGTGATTTTTTATCAGCATTTTGATAGGTGTAAAGGAGACGCATTTATAGGTATGGTTTAAAACTAGCGAGGTTCTATCCAAGGGGTTTGATCTAAGGTGATTTGATCAAACCCTCTTCAATTGGAATCCTTAAAATGGAACTTTTTAAGGCTTAAATCATTATATTTTCTAAAAATATGTGATTTCAACTAAAATTCGTTCCTCTCGAGAATTGTAAACCCACTATTGTGACAGACTTATGGGTATGCATGATGCAAATTCTTGGAAAAAGGCCATGGATGAAGAGATGGTTGCATTAAAAATAAATAACCCTTGGTATCTAGTGCCCTTGCCTGATGGACGTAAACCCGTTGGTTGCAAATGGGTGTTCAAGAAAAAGTTTTGGTTTAGATGGCAGTGTTGAGAGATATAAGGCAAGGTTGGTAGTGAAGGGTTATTCCCAAGTTGAGGGAATTGATTATGGTGATATTTTTTCTCCTATAACAAAGTTTACATCCATTAGATTTTTGTTATCACTTGCTTTTGCATACGATTTAGAGATTGAACAAATGGATGTGAAGATAGCTATCCTTCATGGTGATTTGGAGGAAGAAATCTATATGTCACAACTAGAGCATTACACTGAGAAAGGTAGAAAAAATTTAGTTTGCAAATTGAAGAAGTCTCTATATGGTTTGAAATAGTCACCTAGGATGTGGTACCAAAAGTTTGATTCCTTTGTGTTGAGTTTGGGATTTATGAGATCAAAATTAGATCATTGTGTCTATTTCAAAACTGTTGATCACATTCTAATTATTGCTTTGTATGTTGATGATATGTTGTTCATTGGGAATGGTAAATCTTTGATATCTGATTTGAAGTCTCAGCTTTCAACATAGTTTGAAATGAAGGATTTAGGTGTAGCCAAGTACATTCTAGGTATGGAAATCAGAAGAGATAGGGAAAACAAATTTTTTTGGTTATGATAGAGTAAGTATGTGAATTTTGTGTTGGAGAGGTTCAACATGGCAGATTGTAGACCATTGTGTGTTCCTATTGCAATGGGGACAAAGTTATCAATTTCAAATTGTCCAAAAACACCTAGTGAGGTGGAGGATATGATGAGAGTACCTTATGCTAGTGCTATTGGAAGTTTTATGTATGCCATGGTTTGTACAAGACCAGACATTGCCCAAGTAGTGGGAGTCCTTAGCCGATTCATGGCTAATCCTGGAAAAGTACATTGGGATGCGGTAAAGAGAGTATTCAAGTATTTGTGGGGTACTTCTGAGTATTCTTATGTTATCATGGACATCCTACAAGATCTTTACATTCAATTTGTATTCATGGATTCAGATTGGGAAGGTGACATTGACAATACAAGATCCATTAGTGCCTATGTATTTACTATGTTCAGTGGTGCTATCAGTTGGATGAGTACGCAACAAGTTATAGTCTCTTTGTCCACTATAGTTCTAGTAGAGTACATGGAAGCTACTCATGCTTGTAAGGAAGCCATTTGGCTTCAAAGATTGTGTTCAGATGTTGGGCTTGATTCAGGGATGATTACTATTTACAGTGACAACCAGAGTGCTATTTTCTTAGCAAAGAATCCTACCTTCCATGTTAGAATGAAACACATTGATGTTCAATTCCATTTTTTCTATGACATGGCGGAAGATGGTAAGGTGCAAATTGAAAAGTTGATACTTTGACGAATGTTGTAGCTTCCTTGGCTAAGCCTGTAAGTACAAAGAAGTTTAGATGGTGTTCAAAGTCTATGGGAATTTTGGCCCCTAGCAGTTGATAACCTAGTTAGATTGGCTCTCGAAAAGGTGTTCGACAAGTGGGAGAATGTTGGGAATTAAGGTGTCTCAACCTTTGCAAATTCCTAGCATTAAAATATTAATTTATTAATGCCTATGTTGTAGTTTCTTGCTCATATTAATTTGTCATGTAATATGACTTAGTATAGTGAGTTGTCGACATGTTGAGAGGTGACATGGGATGTGACATGGATGTTTTGGTCCCCACAAGGAAATGTAGGCGTCCCACTTTGGGAAGAGATTATTTTACATGTGTCAGCATCTTTGAGGGATTCTATGATGATCTTATGATAGATTCTCATCAAGATCTTATGATGGATTCCTATGATGACCTTATGATGCATAAGAGTTAGATTCTATGACAAGTTGGACAAATTTTGGAAGGCATATTTGCATGGGGAATCTAGGCGCCCAAGTTTGACTATGACAATTTATAAGAGAATTAGTTATTATTAGCCGATTATGACAAATTCTCTTACAGTTGTAAGTGTTGTCATATATGACAGATTCTATGATGGCTGTAAGGTGTGTAAGAGCATCTGTCATAGCTATTTTGGGTAAAAATGGGGCGCCGAAGTTTGGAGATATGAATGAGAAGTCAAAGAATATTGTACAAGTGTCATTTGCATGCTTGGAGGTGGTGGAAAAATGTGCCACATGGATTTTGACGCCCATCTCTTGTAGCTTGCTCTAGAAGCTACCTCCATACTTGTATTCTCTATATATTGGATGTCTTGGAGTGGGTTTAGTATGATGTATTTTGAAGATATCGTTATGCCGTCGGAACAACTCCAAAATTCGACACTCATGTATACTCCTAAAGAACTTGCATTGCAAGTGTGTTGTAAACACTATTGATTCGATAATACATTATGCAAGTTTTGGAGTGTGGGGGTTTTCACCTAAAAGGGTTTTCCCCATGTATATCTTGTGTTGTGAGATTATTATACTTGTATGTGTTGTTTTTTTACTAATATTCCTATTGTTCATCTCATATTATAATTGAAAAAGAATTAAAACCGTACATCTCTAGTCTTAGATCAACATTAGGAATCGTTTCCACATACCTTGCTTCCTTTCAAGATTTTATAACTCAATCCAATACTGGAATAGATTTGAATCAATCCTAAATTCAATCGTATTAGTGTTTTTCCCAAAAGAAATTTAACTTGTCGAGACAATTGTCCATCTTTTTTTCCTGTGCATGCACTATCTTGCAAGTATGAACTAGCAGTGAAATGAAATGACCTCAAATTTTAGGTATTTTTGGAGATATGAGATCCTAAGAGAAAGTATCTGGAAGAAAATGAATCTTATTAGAAAGTGGTCAATCTTCATTTTTCACACTTTCATTGGACACTCTTTATTCTATTCCATCTCACAGATCTGGGTTGTTGTCTTGGGTTGTCTAATTTCTCAATATTTTTTTCTTGGAACATGATCAACTTTTCCTTCATCTTTATACACAGTCATCCTCTAAGATTTGAACCATGTTGGCTCATCCCATAATAATGGGTTCCAAACTTAGGACATCAAATTTTTGAAAGTGGGGTGGGTGAGGGGTGGGGAATTTTTTTCAACTACCTTCTTTCAAAGATATTTCTTCAAACAAAGTTCCTAATGCTGAGACCTTTGATTGAAGGTTGGAATTCAAGCAAAGAAAATCTTCATTTGAAGGCCTTGGTAAATAAAAAAATAAAAATAATAACTTTGAGCGAAGGTGACCTTCACTTGAAGGTATTATTATTATTATTTTAAAAAGGTATATGAACTATTTTCAGTTCATTTTGCATTTTTATTTTTCTTTGAGCACACAAGTTTGCAACTATTTTCATTGAGCACACAATTTTGCAACAATTTTCTTCGTGCACACAAGTTTATGGAATAGGGAGTTGATATTGCAAAGGTTCGAGCAAAGGTCTAAAGGTTTGAGTGAAGGTCTATTTGAGCATTTAGTTTTGAACAGTGAGGCACCATTGTTAACAAGTACACACATATGATTTCCTCATATACCTTGGTGTATATGATTTTTTAATTTCCTAATTTTAATAATTTTGTGAAGTTTTTATTTGTAAATTAAAACTTGAATTTACAAACCCTACTATAAACGTAATTGAAACCCTAATGTATGGATGAAATATTTATGCATTATTATATGCAATCAATAAATAGAAACACTACCTACTAGGTGGGAGACATTTATTCACGCATATCATAAGTTATTACAATATTTGAAAGCTTAAATAAAGTTGCAAAAATCATGACATTATAAGTGCATAGGATTTCTACATCGTTACACATGATGGCCAAGCTTAAGATTGGCATTACAAATTTAGTGGTAGACATGTTATCTATGTCACCTATATCAAAACCCATATTAGCTATAGCTATGATTACATAATTGAATCCATTTAATAGAAAGGTCTATGAAGAAGAATACAAGGATGAATCAAATTTTGGGGAGAAGTACAAACTACTTCAAGGAAAAGGGGTTGCAAAAATGCAAAGAATTATGTCTCAAATATAGCTTACTTTATAGACTAGGAAAACTATGTATGTCAAAGGAATAACATCTTCTACTTATGATGGAGATGCATAACTCAAAATTAGTAGGTTATTTTTGTGTTAGAAAAACTATTTACCCTAAAGTAAACCTAATTGAAGCCCTAATTTGCAAATCCTAATTTAAACCTCCTATATTTTAAACCTAATGATACCACCTATTCCTCAACCTCTTCCCTTATAGACTCCTTAAGAAACCTCCTCATCACCCATCCTAGGGAGATATAAATATTACAAGGTATAAGACACATAATCCATTCTCATTCCTCTCCTAGTTCCCCTTTCTTCATCTGTCCTTCCCAACCTACCTCATTTACCTTTCCTACCACTCAAGATTCTTTCACCCAAATTTCTATGCATATTCCTTCTCATCCTACTAACTTCCCTACCATTTTTTTCTCTCCTTCTATAGGACTCCTAGCTTGATCTCATTCCTTTGGACAACTACTTTACCTCCTACTCCTATGTTCCACCCTCTCAATCCTTACCCTTCACTTATCTCACCTATTTCTCATTTACCACTACAACCATTCCTAACCAAATTTCCACACTCACATCCTATATTGATGAAGTCAACATCTCCCACCCTTAATGTCCCAACCTCCACTATTGACCTTTTCCATTTCCAGCTAGTTCAAGACATGGGATCAACAAAATAAAAATGAGCCACTCTCCTATTTTCTTTTATGCTAGAGGATAAAATCCTAGGCCTCCTCCACACCTATCTTTCTTTAGCCATCATATTCACTCAATCCCACCATAATTTATTATGCCAAACTTTGAAATGTATAATGTGATAGGAAATTCATAGATCCAAATGTATTGATCATTAAAGTGATGATAAATTTCTACTTATTTAAATTCACATTCCCTTAAGAAAATGGATTTAGAATAGTTCTACTCTTTATCTGTCCAGAACTATGTATTCATTTATCTAGAATTAGATTATGTATATTTTCAAGGAATACAAGTTCAATTGAACATAGGCCTACAAGATAGTTTTGTCATCCTCAAGTATATTGTAAATAAAGCCCAAATCAGAAGGTGATAAATTTAATATTTCCTACCAATACATACTCTCTCTTGAAGTCTCTTATATTATTTCTAACTCTAATGTATAGAGGGTATTTATTGGGAATATTTTCATGAAGCTTCATGATTTAATTCTCTTACATAAATATCCCTCTTTTGTTTTTGATGAGGAAAATAGGTTTTGATGGGACCCGAAACCCATTACAGACTAGTTTTGAAGGGACTAGAAACCCTGTCCAGGCGAAACATGCTGCGCTAAAGATAATCCAAATACTATCAGCATCCAATCAACAAGAACACTAAGAATAAAACTAGAAAGCATATGCTGCACAAAGGTTTAACAGAGACCTTGACCCCACACAACAACTAAAACTGGGACCTTAACCCAAAGGTTTTTGAAGGGACCTTAAACCCTTAGCTAGGTTTTTTAGGGACCTTGACCCCATGACAGATTTTGAAGGGACCATGAACCCTTTACAATAAGGTTTTGGCAGGGACCTCAAACCCAAATAAAAAGAGCCCCAAAATTTAACCAATACCAAACGCCCTGCAACATCAACTCATACTCCACCTCAATAGGAGAGAGCTCCCCTCTATAGGAGAGGACAAAGTGAGATCCAACACTTCCAAAGACACCACTCTTCTGCACACACCAGCTCCACCTCAAAAGGAGCTAACAACTGAGTAGAGCACTTTCCACCATCACTACAACAACCAACTCCACCTGAATAGGAGAGGGCTCCGCCTCAATGGGAGCAATCTTCTACTTAGTCAAAGATAACACCTGTAGAAACTAGTAGAAAGCCACTACTCTCAAAGCACATGAAAACACTTCATCCTTAGACTGCATGAGAGATTGAGATTGGAAAAAGAACAACTTGGAAGCCACAACCAAATATCCCTCTTTTGTTACACACTATACTACCTTAAATATCATTTTTTATATATGGTGCTTGAATTTTGAATCCATCTCCTCCACCTTTAATGCCCCTACTTCTTTATCAACTCCATATTTTTATCAAGAAAATAATACTCTTACAAATAAGAACACCAATAACTTATTTGATCCTAACCCCATCCTTAAGCTAACCATTAAACATGTTTACCCAAACCTTCTTTCATCTTCCTCATCTAACCTAGCCTTCTCCCTTCATTTATTGAGTAACCACTAATAGATGTTCAACTATTTTATCCCTTATATTTCATCCTTCATCAATTCATCACCCATAACCTTATCAAGCTCCCTTCTATTCAACCTTTCAACCCTAAACTCTACTTACCATATTTTTATGATCCCAAATCCTATTACTAATACCACCATGTCAACAAAATTGACAAAAAGAGTTAGGTTTATGTTCCTATAAAATTTAATCTATGATATAATCTAAAATAAGATAATCTAGGTACAAGGGACCTTAATTTCATAATTTAATAACTTATACTTATTTTCAACCCTTTTTTCTAGCTTGAAAATTTTCACCAACCTCTCTCCTCAACACTTAATTGCCAACTATGCAACTGATGTGGTGGTATCTTCCTCACCTAGACCAACTCCACCTCTTTTAACACCTTAATAACATCCATAATATCCCTCCTAAATTTATCTATTTTTTCTTGGATATATATAAAGTTCCATCAATAGTATACCATCTCATTCCTCTCCTCCTAACTCCTCCATCTCGTATAGATCCATTTGGATCCTCTTTCCAATAATATCCCCTTTATTCATGACCCTTGTATTTCCAAATTACATTCTACCCTCAAGATATTCCTCATAATAGACATCAATATCTTGTGTATATATCAAGAGATTATTGTTTTCTTTAAAGATATACATGTCAATGATGTCTTAGTGGACCCTACTTGTATCGTTAATATAGTTACACAATTGAATTTACCTTGTTAGTTCCACATGCTATATCAAAGAACCTAGCCTACCTTGACAATATCATTGGGATGCACGTTAATAGTGTCCACATTAGAACTATTCAGTGTATTACCTTGTTTGTCACTATTGGGTTTACATTAAGTATAGGCTATGTTCAAAATAATCCCCTATAATGATCATTTTCATCTAGTTAACCTCTTTATTAATTATAAGTTAGAAAGTAAAGTTACTTGTTCATTAAAATTATTAAAATTATATTCAATAATATCAAGATTAAATTATATAAACAATAAATTGTTTCACTCTATAAATTGAGAATTTTAACACCATGAGGGTTAAAAATGTGCCTATCAGGTAGATCTAATTTGTGGTTACCTATGCTACTTAACAAATTAAAAGATATAATTAATTAAAAAAAAGGCTTATAGAAAATTTCATTTATTTCAATTTAAAAATTTAAAATCGCGATGTTAACTCATGAACTAGGAATTTAAATTTAGTATCGTTAGTATATACAAGCTATGAAATTTAAATTTTGAAATGCCTTGAATTTTATTTCATTAGAGATTTTTATCTGAAATTTTATTTCTTGCCACCTCGCTGCTTCTCCTTCAACCCTTGGTCATTGTCCTACGAGCTAGTTGAATTTTGATAAGTATCCCAAGTTAGCTCTTGCTATTTCTCCTATTCACAATACTAAGACTGAAGGTGACAATAAAATCTTTGATGTTAACGAGGGAACTTGTAATGAAAGGCGGGACCCCCAATGTCATCTCGAACCTCGCTAATATATTAGACAAGCCGGATGATCGTGACCCCCCTCCTCCATCTAGTGGTATAACTTTTGTCGATTAATGACCTTTTATTTTGTTGGCTTATACTTTTTAGATTATTTCTTTGCTTAAACTTTAGAATGTGACTTCTACCAACTTTTTTATTTATGAATATTTGTAAACACATATATGCTTAAAAAGAGAGAAGAGAAAGTAAAATAAAACACTCTAACTTTGAAAGAACATTTATTGAAATAATAATACGGGCCCCCATCAACGCCCTCCTTTTATCCCATAAATTTGTTTTATAAGTTAGTGCAATTCAGTATAGTGACCACATTGTAAAAGTCGTTAGTCGTAGGTTTGAATTCGACGGAATATTTTGGCAGAGCCGGCACGTTGTTCGCTGTGCCGTTGTAAACACCGTTGTTTTCGAAGCATGGAAGTCGCACTAAACGACAACAAAATATCTGTCGCAAAGCGGTTTCACCTCTGTGGAATGTTCGAACGTGGGCCACTTCTCTGTATAAATAGGCAGAAGATATGTATGATTACGTACGCAAACACAAGGTTATCAATAGGAAATTGGAATTGAGGAGAAGCAAAAGATGGAAAGTGTGTGTGTAACAGGAGCAGGAGGATTCATTGCTTCCTGGCTTGTCAAGATGCTCTTGACCAGAGGCTACACCGTCAGAGGAACCGTCCGCAACCCTGGTCAGTATTTACTTTTGCATCCACATATTATATTTATAATCATCTCAACTAGTTAAGGATCAGGATTACATTTCAAATCATGTGCAGATGATAGAAAGTATAACCATCTTAAAGAGTTGGAAGGGGCAGAA
Source organism: Sequoia sempervirens (assembly GCA_007258455.2). Classification (NCBI taxonomy): domain Eukaryota; kingdom Viridiplantae; phylum Streptophyta; class Pinopsida; order Cupressales; family Cupressaceae; genus Sequoia; species Sequoia sempervirens. The sequence goes on from VDFB02011351.1 coordinate 14,349, forward strand.
GAGAGGCTTCAGCTTGTAAAGGCTGATCTTCTAGACTATGACAGTTTGATAACAGCTACCAGAGGGTGTAAAGGAGTCTTTCACACGGCTTGCCCTATTACTGAAGATCCGGTATGTACACTTTTAGACATCATGCAGGTTGTTTATTCCAGTAATTTATTTCTTTTACTTAAGAGGAGATTTCATGGGTGGGCACAGGTACAAGTGGTGGAGGCCGCTGTGAAGGGCACTCTAAATGTGCTGAAGGCCTGCAACGAAGTGGGCGTGAAGCGTGTAATACTAACGTCCAGTATCGGTGCCATTTACCTCAACCCCAACAGGAATCCGCAAGCCATAGTCGATGAAGACTGCTGGAGCGACCTTGATTACTGCATTGAAACCAAGGTAAACTAAACGCACCATTTTAATTTGTATAGCTCAAAGATTTATGGATAAATTTCTAAACCTCTCTTAAGCTCCAACGTTGTTAAATTTCAGAATTGGTATTGCTATGCAAAGACGGTGGCAGAGAAAGCGGCGTGTACGTATGCGGAGGAGGTGGGTATGGAATTGATAAGGATTAATCCAACAATTGTTTTGGGTCCTCTGCTCCAGAGCACTATGAATGCCAGCACTGGTCATATTTTTAAATACTTAACCGGTGAGGTGACCAAAAGGCTAATACTATCCTAATTCCTTTATGCTGGAAGTTCATGGAAAATTTGGGTATGAAAGTAATTGTTTTGATTGGTATAGGGTCGGCGAAGACGTATGTAAATGCAACTCAGGTTTATGTCGATGTGCGAGATGTGGCGAGAGCACATATATTGCTCTACGAAACTCTCTCTGCATCTGGTCGGTATCTGTGTGGAGAAAGAAGCCTGCACAGAGGAGAGCTGGTGGAAATGTTAGCACAAATGTTCCCCCAATACCCACTTCCTACCAAGTATGGATTTTTAATTATTGCCCGCTAGTATGAATATTTCTAATATGATCTGGGTTTTCACCATAGTTGAGAATGTTCATCTCCTCACTAATTCACTTTACTGTAGGTGTTCAGACGAGGACAACCCAAGGAAAGTGGCATACAAATTCAGCAATCAAAAGCTAAGGGAATTGGGTCTCTCGTTTACACCCATAAAAGAGTGTTTGGCTGAGACAGTAGATAGCCTCAGGGACAAGGGATTTCTTCCTTAGCTATGGACAGCGGGAACAAGAATATACTAGTGGCTAGCCTTCTCATGCAAGGAAATCTAAGTATATATGTATACATATATGTATATGTATATCTATATATATATGTTAAAGCAAAGGATTAGAGTATATATTTTTATTTGTTTCTAATTCAACTACCAATAAATCATTTATACTTATTGATGTATTAAATATATTATTAAAATAAATAATGTTATAAAATTACGTGTCTTAACATCATGTTTCTAGTTTATGGTTAATTATGGTTATTTTTTTGGCAGTGTTCTTTGTAGGGGTTTTAGATCCATTCAAAACCTATTCGTTTTGATCTATTGGGATCATTTGTAAAGGGTTTTGGGGTCCCTTCAAAATCTATTTTACTTCCAATTAAAAACATCCCGTTTAGTCTATATTAGTTTAAAGTAAATTTTTTATGTGTGTTAAATTAAAGGTTATAACGTTGGATTTTAAAGAGTAAAGTTGCATATCTCATTTAAATGGTTTTATTTCATTCTAGTTTTAAAAAAAATAGATTAAAATGATATTTGTTTCGATGGTGACTTGAAACTTACTTATCATATAATAATGTTGAGAGACATTACATAGTGTTAGCAAGGTGTGGAGTATTCAGGCATGAGTGTGTCCACAAAAACTCTTAACTTTTATATTAAATTTGGTAGCAATTTACATGTCAAAGTATCAATATTTAATAATAAATTATGTATTAATATTTAATAACATTTATAAATATAAATATATGAAGTACAAATGAAATCATTTTTTATTTTCATCCTGCCATTGTCTTTTTTCCTATAAATAAAAAATTTAAAACTAAAAACAAGAGTTGTGATATAGCAAGAGTCCTTTCCAAATATTGAAAGGGCTTGAACATTCACTAGAGTATAATGCATAGAAGAATTATGTTAGGGGTTTGGTATAATGCCTCAGAAGGATATCATCTTATGTAACACAACAATGGTAGAATATACAAATTGAATTTGTTGAATGACATTAAAGAGGAAGCAATTGTTGACAACATATGGATAGTGATATGAGTAGTAATGTAGATACAAGAATTTTCAAAGAATTCAATATACAAAAAAATGATGACATATCAATGTAAATGGTAACAACAAACCTATACAATTTAACAAATTACTATGCATATCTTGAATAACACACCACCTACTATTGCAACTATTGTTACTGGGATTGCCTGATTGATAGAAGTTACATTATTTTTAGAATTTAAACTTTTGAAGGTGGATGAATCTAGTGGATCTAAGTTCTAATGTGATTAAATGAATAAAAGAGTGATCACATATTAAAAATAATATCTATACCTTCTTTGAAAAAGTATTTAACTACTACAAACTTAACAAAATTTTAAAAAATAGTAATAGATCTCATCATTCCTTCTATATGTATTTTTTTTTTATATGATGAGGCCCAATTAAAGCATTAGAAGGGGTTAAAAAACTTGTCTCTATGATATATAGAGAAACTAACTATATCTATAGTAATAAAGATAAAAAATTATAGAGGAACATTGTGGTGGTCATTTAATCACAATCTATTGGCACATACTCTAGCCCATTCGTATTACCTTGGTTTTCACTTTTAGTTGCAAACTTTCAATGAACATGTACATGCCATAATGAGCATATAATCAATATACAAGCCATTTTTGGGTTAGGTCCATAAAATGTCTTAGTATCCTTAGCAAAACAAGGGTAGAGTTTAATATAAAATTCAAGAATATTTAACCAAAAATTCTAATTTTCCAAAAACAACCTTTCATCATCATGTGGAATAGGCTTGTCAATTTATGTAAAGATATGATAGGATTAAAATTTTGTAAAATACCAATTTAGACCCCATTTTACACGATATATACATGTAACATATATAATAATATACATAATGCTAAATATTAAATAAGAGAATAATTTTTTTTTTTTTGAAGATTATAAATTTTAACAAACTTGATTGGGCCCTAGTTTGGTCATGGATTACATATTGATTATATGCTCATAAATATTATTATTTTTTTAAAGGAGGAATCAATACTTAGTGATACCTACAAAATGAAGTCCTAACATGAACCACTTTAATCTTCATTTGCATGAGCTACTTTCCACCTATACAATTGTAAACTAGGGAATCAAACTTACGACCATCATCCATATTTTCCAATGGCTTGAACATTCGATCTACCTTTGAGGGATAATTATATGTTCATTATATACCACCCATGTTTTGCTAATTAATCAAGTGAAATGAGCCTGTCAATTTATGTGAAGATGTGACAGGCTTAAAAATTTGAAAATTTCCACCTCAATCTTGTTTTACACCATGTATAAATATAAAATAAAAAACACTAATAAGAAAATAATGAATTGATCCCAACTCTAACATGACACCATTATAACAAGTTTTGTTTGCCAACCCCTTATGAAATTGCTACAAATTTGAATCATTGGATAATTAATTCCATCTGTCATGTTTCCAATATCTCAAAACCAAACAAAAAAGGAAAAATATGAAAGAAATGTTATGAATACAATTTAGAAATAATTCTAACATATAATAAACCTGATCATCGTATTTAGTAATTCAAAATAAATAATAAATTTTGCAAAAAAATTCTAAAAACAAATGGTGTAAAATGAAATACAAAACAATTAAACTTGAAGAATCTTGTCAAAACCCAATATCCAAAAAGTAAATAAAATGAAAAGAAACTTTTATGTATTGAGCCTTAAAATAATTCCAACATGTAAATTTATCAATTTATTCAAGAAAACATAAGAAATTTCATAATGTTTTCTCATAAAAAGTAGAGGCTCTATGAAGAAAATAAAATAAAATAAAATGTCATAAGCATATTTTCAAAATCTTACAAACCAAAGGAAAAGAAAAATACAGTGTACAAAAACTTGTGCACAACAGGATTATGAGAATTGTAAAACAAATACTGTCAATTTAAGAAAAAAACATAATAAGTTTGTTATTTTTCTGAAAAACATAATTTTTTTAAAAACTATTTTCCTTACGAATTCATGAAAAATTTATATGAAGAATACATAATTGTTATTATTCTCTGCACATGTCCACCATATTCATGCTTGTAGAGACCACCATTTTTCATAAATTGACATCAAATGCCTGATTAGTGGGCATGCAAAGAAATAGGTTATTAGCCGATAGGCTCTACCTCTGGGATCCCCAGTGCATAGTTCGACTGAAAACCTGTCTCACGCCTAAAATAGGAATGCCTGCCATCAAGCATTGTTCAGTTCACTGCAAACCTATCGCTGACTGGGCAAACCACTGACCGGGCAAGAAGATTATATTGCATTTGGAAATGCCGCTCAAACCTTTGCCGACCTGAAGAATTCGGCAGCTATGAATCACAGGGCACAAATGTTGCATGGCTCTCCTTTTCTTACACCAGGCTCAACACAGGTCAGAAAATTTTGCATCAGATACATGACACCTTAAGGGCAATGTCTAATCTCAATAGAAAACAACTCTTCTGGCTACATTCGTCTTGGCAGAGGATGTTGTTCTAAAATCTGCATTTATACATTCCCTGACCACCCTAAGACCATCGCCCCCAACTTCCATAAATGTCTCGGCTTGTTTACAGATGAAGACACCATCGATCTCTGCCGTTGAAAGCCTTCAAGGTTCAAAAGCTCTACACCAACACTGGTTCTTGTTTGAACAGGTAAGATTCATTCCTCTTGTTCATTGCAAATTTCCTGCCTTTTATGATTTGTCGCTCCCCTTCATCAGCTATGAGTTGTTTCACATACAATATTTACTGCTCTAAATTGCAACCTTAATTTTTGAGGATGGGAAACCCTTTTACTAGTTTTGAAACTACAATTCTTTTCAGTAACCTCGTCCTCTTTAACAATTCCTTTATAGCCCAAACATGGAGCAATCGAACAACCCTCAACAGTTAAGCTTTTTTTCAGGATTCACAGATAGAGTTCATTCTTGGAACACCCACATATCTCTTCAATGAATTCCCCTGATACAAATTGTTGAAAAAGAATATGAAAATGCTTAGATCCATTAAATTTCTAAAAATTGTGCCAAAGGGGTGTGACTATCTAGGGTATAAACTGCAAACAATTGACCTCAATTTAGCCATTAACAACTTGAATATGGTCACTAACACTTCTACCAATCAAAATCAGTTGCACATAGAGAGTTGTACATGGCCACCCTCAAGTGCATTAATGTAGTTCAAAGCATTGGGTAGTCATTAGGATATGCAGTTACTAACCAACCGTGTGATCAATTTTCTAGAGCTTATATCAAAACTTCCAAATGGTCTACCAACTAAATCAAGGACTCTATGATCATTTATTGTAAAATAGGGAGCACCGTGATTGAAATAGAGTTCCTTACCATCTTCTATTTTCTCTCTAACAAGCAACAATAGTACTCAGTTATTCCAGGGTCAATGTTCATAAATATAAAGGAAAATAAGTATAGACTCATGGCTTTACTTTGGGATGTTGTCATTGGGACTGGACCCTCTCAAAATGTACCTTTTGTTTGGGAATTGCTTTTCTTCATCAATATTGGAGCAATGATTCTCAGTGCTTCTTATTAATAATTAGCGAACATATGCTAGCCAAGATGGTTTGAGGCAGGATAAGGAAGAAATTAGACAAGTACTAAAGCAAACTTGTAAACCAATGTTGTCATAGAGACTGTTGATTAGTAGCCCAGGGAAATTTTGGTGGACAATATTTTCCAATCAGCTATTTTGGTTTGTTTATTTTTTAATTATTTTTCATTTGAAAAAGAAGATTTGTCCTAACTTCTATAGAGCATATGAAATCTTAGAGAGATTGCAAAATATTTTTAGATTATCATCACACTTAAAAGAAACCAAGAATTTATAATTGAAAAAGATTATCTAAGATTCCTAAGTTTAAAACAAATGTGTGCTTGCTTATAATATACTCTAGACAATGCTGTTCTTGTCTAATCAATTTCTTGTGACTTAAGCCTTCACCCCCACCTTACCTTTGGACCTGTATTACCATAATGTGAAAGGATTGAGTTTTGACCCCAAAAGTATGAGCTAAAGTGGTAAAGCATTAGTTCTTTAATATTAAAACCCAAGGTTCATACCCAAACAACATTAGTAACTATTCAAAAAATTCAATAAGATGTCACATCCAACTCACTAGGTGCAGCATGTGTAATGGAAAAAGATGGTCTAAGTCCTAGGTGGCTTTGATGGAAGTCACACCAACAGGTCACAACATCTAAGCTGATAGTTATCTTCAAGAAAAAATTGCAAATCAAAGAAGCAAAATGTTAAGATATCTCTAGAACATGTCTCTAAGCCAAAGGTTACTCCTCAAGACAAAATCACCAAATCAAAGAAGCTAGAGGTTGAGATGTCTCTAGATTGTGGCATCTAAGCCAAAGACTACCCATCAAGGCAATTTCAACAAAAAAGAAACCAAAAAAATGTAATAATGTCACATCCCATGCAGTCAAAGACTAAGAAAGTGCCAGAAAAAAAATAACAAAACAAACTAAATGTCTTTTGAAAGGAGGTGAGGATGGAAAGGGAGGTTTTTCCTCCATGCCAAATTTTTTGACAAGGTTTACTTGTTTCTCTTCAGCCCTATGTGGTTTTCAGTCATAACTTCACTGTAGGCCCCATATAAAAAATCCCCTTTTGATGCAATAAATTCATGTAGAGCCTTTTGAATCCATCCACGATTGAGCCTCCCTGTATCAAAAATAGTTGAAGGGTAGATGTGGGTACATATGATTTTCCACTTTTTGCAGCTTCCTAACACCCTTTACAAACATAAGAGATGATGCCTAGTGATTAGATGCAAAAAATTGAACTTGGAAATATGTTTCCACATGTAAATATAGCAATTATAAAAAGAATTTAAAAACTGTATTAAAGCCTTGAACCAACAACTCTCAAGCATATTCCTTTGACACATTTCTCTTCAATTTAGTCCTTACATGGATATGTATGCAAACAGGTAAGGGGAGAATATGATCATATGGGTCTTAAGAACAATCTAGGTAAATATTAAATGTTTTAAAGTGTTTCTATAGTACTCTTATTGCCATAGATACCAAACAAAACAATTTCAAACCCTATTTCGAAGTAGCTATGTATTAAGCCTTTAAAAATGTTACTTATGTGAATCCCCTGCTCCTTAGACATGTTCAAGTCTGGAGTACTTAGCAACCCAACATTCACTCTCTAAATAAATAAAGAAAAACTACAAAATAATAAATAGAAACAAAATATTAAAGCCCACTTTAAAAAGACAAGCTACATAATGGCATTCCTAACCACACTTTAGAACTCCCATACTTTTTAATTTGTTTATAATTCTAGAAGACTAATTTTAGAGTCCTCCTATTTGCAATCACGACTTTCATTTTGTCAAGGAGTTATTAGATTTAGAAACATTTCTATAATAATCTTTGAAGCATTCTCCATGATAATTTTGACTCAAGAATTTTAAGCAATAACTTTTGAATGAATTAATTTGGTAAATTCCCGCATTCTTCCATAGTAGAGCATTTCTATGCATTTTGTCCAACAAATGTTGAATTTAGAAACATTTCCATGATAACTTCTGCTGAAGACTTTAAACACTATTTGGCTTTTATGTCTAAACTCAAAAAGTGGCATTTTTAAAATTAACTTTTTCCAATAGGAAAAATGTAGAGTTGGCAATTAAAACATTTTAAACTCAAATTTTTAAAATTGACCATTTTGGTAACCATTATTGGTGCCATGGAACTTCGAAGATTCTAAATTTTATAAGGTGAGATAGATGGCAACTACGAGACTTTTTTGGAAACCAACTTTTTAATTATTATTTAAGGAAACTGACAACATAAAACTATTTTACTTCAAATCTCTTGAAATTTTTACAACTGAGAAAATTTCTAATTAATACTAAGAGATAGTTTCCTATGTACTGCGTTATAATGACCTCAATTCTGTTTTGATTGTAAGTGAATGCTTACGTTCTGAGTGTTGAATTGTTGGTGTTAATAATTTTCTTAAAACCTGCATTAGAGTGGCTGCTCTTATAAGGAACATAATTGTGTTTTGACTGTAATTGAATGTTTATGTTGTGTCTTCAATTGCACATATTCCCTTTTCTAATAAAAAATGCATTATACTCGTTGGGCTTAAACTAATGTACTTTTGCAGGTAACAATATGTTACTCGTTATTTGTGTAATGGATTATTTAAACTAATAATCAGTAAACACACTTTTATGATTGTAAACATGATTGGCATTTAAATAGTGAATTATAATTGTAGTTTGTTGCCTCACTATGTTTTATACTTTGCTTTCATAGGATTCTATTTGTTTCAGACAAATCATTCATACTAAAGACTGCATTTCAGACAAATCATTCATACTAAAGACCGCATCACCGTTGTTACCTACAGGTATGTTCCTTAATATTCATAACTGATTTTCTACTACACTTCATCTTTCTTCTACTAGCTACAACACTAGTCATAGTAATAAACACCTTGTGTTACAAGCAATATTGTATCCATTTAATAAAAATAGATCATCGCATGTTATGTTTTCTTTCACATTTTAATATAAAAAATCAAATAACATTCAAATAGCATTTTTTTACTTTAAAACCACAAGGGAACTTATCAACCTATGCACTTTTATAGGGATATTCTAGATCCGTTCACCTATGTCTCTATCTTTGACATCCAATGCAATCACCCTGTTGAACAATGACACACTAAATTTACGTCCACATCTCTAGGTCTTCAGTATTTCAACATTTTGACAAGGTGTCCAATCCACACCTAGATACAAATTAGCACTCTCTGATGGGCTGCACCTCCAAAAAGCCACCTTGCCAAAAAAGTATAAACACTTAGTAACTTCAAATACAATATAGAAGGGCTCTATACTACAACTCACAGGATTTAGCTGCCCTTCTATTTGTCATGCAAGGTGAGCCTACAATTTCAATGACTATAGTCAACTATTACATGTTTGCATTTGTGAGTTTCATTATGCCTACCTAATAATGCATTTTCCTTCAAATAAATAGGTGAGTTGTAATCTCTGAACTAGAGATTGCATGCACATAACATGATGTCATAGGTGATCCCACCTTTCTCTACAAAGAAGAAGACCAACCTATACAAAGAAATGTGGAGGTTTCATTTGAACTATCTACAAACTTAGATGGAATTGGCACATCTACAAAGTCACCTCCTAAGAAATCGATATTGGAAAAACAGAAAGACAAGGCCTCACTTTCACAGCAATGTCTAGAGTCAAATCCGTACTAGGCCTCCGCATAGAACCTAAATTTTCTTTCAAGCGCTACGCCAAAATGAAGAAGAATCCATACAACATTATTAGAAAGAAAGAAGAGGCTCGCCTTCAACTCCTTTCCCAATAACATATTTAGGTAAGTATATTTAGTACTTTTCTTAAAAAGTTAAAGAATTCCATATATTCCCTCCTTTGTTAGAGGACAACCAGTCAAACTAATCAATTACAACCTTTTCTTGTTGTGCAAGCATCCACTCAGATGCAGAACAAATGCAAAAATCTAGATTTCATCTCTTCATCCAAATAGTCTTTTGATTTCTTTTTACAATCAATTTAATTACATATGTCGTAGCATCTTTACAAGTACAAATCTTGTTCATCTAACAAAACTTTATTGCAATGAATCTTCCAAACTAATAGGTTCTGGGTCTTGCTATGTCTCTACACCTGCAAACTAGCATCACCTATTTCAGGGTCAACTGTTGAGTCAACAACGAGAGAATCTGTAGACTCCACTATTGATGCTACTTTTTCCATTCAAGTTATTTTACTATGTACTGTTGCTTCAATATTTACAGAGTGCAATCAACAAGGGGATGCTTTCAACCTTGCCCCAAAAGTGACTTCAAATCACTTACAGAGTGCAGTAAAAAAAGGCACTTGTTCACTATTTCTGAAAGCAACCACTTCCCATGATGTCCATATAGGAAAATAGTGATGTCTGCCATGCAAGTTGATACAAGCTCCATTCAAGTTATTTTACTATGTATTGTTGCTTCAATATTTACAGAGTGTAGTCAGCAAGGGGCTCCAAACCTTGTTCTACAAATCATAAACAATCATGAAGTTAAATCTCCTAGAACAAAAAATTATTGTGCTTCTGTTGCTGTTGATGAATCTATTTTAGGATATTTTAAATTCTATACGCATAATTCTGCTCTTTAAACACTCTTTCTCATGGATAGCTTTGTACAAAGTCTTAAAAATCTTATTTGCGTTTCCTTTTAATGAGGATTTCTTCCATGGGTGGGAAATTCTTGAGGATTTCTTCCATGGGTGAGCAATTCTAGTAATTTTTTAGCAGAATTTTTTTTCCCAAAATTTTTAAGGATGCATTCATAGAGAGTGACTTAGGACTTCAATGGTCTTAGGTCTTGATCAATCTAAGACTCTAGCTAAAGTATATTAATATCCTTTATGGATAGATGCCTACTTGGTTGGGATCGATGCCTATCCTAGATAGATATATGAACCCATGTCTTGCATGGGCATATGCCTAACTCATATGATTAATCTATGGATAAATGCCTATCCTGTATTGATAAATGTCTCAGTATGATGAAGGATGAAACACAAGTTAATAAATCTGATTAAATTTTTGAAATAAGAAAATAATTGTGGTAATTTTGAGGTATATATCATGGGTTCTTACAAGAATAAAGTGTTTTTTTCTCATTTTCATGTAGCATTGAGTAGGAGGTAGAAGTTTTATGTCTATGTGACACCTTACATGACAAGTGTTTTTTAAGATTTTAAATTTTGATACACATCTGGATTTCCATTTCCACATAGCTCCTATAATTTCTTATAGGAAATTTCTTACTCCAACTATGTAACATAATTTTTTTTACTTCCACACGTTCACTTTCCTATCGGCATTTTCCTTGAACCCCCCATAGGTGCAAGTGCTAGTGATAAGCCTTTTTTCCCGAAAAACCCAAAAAATAAAATAAAATCAAGGGAATTTTGCATTGTTAGGCAAGTATGCAAAATGTGGTAGCATAAAAATTCTAACCATTGCAAAACATAACAGAAACATGTAAACTTTTGTTTCAAAATAGTTTTCAAGTATAATTATTGTCAATTTAGGGAGATGAAAACATTAGTCTTCGTTTATAGGTAGGGATTAATAAAAAAATATTATAAAGATAAATAAATAATAATAATAATAATAATAATTGTATAGAGTATGGTGAAAAAACACTTTTTTAAAATTTTCACTCAACAAATTAAATCTTATCATTATGTATTAATCAGTACCAATATCTGCGATTGAGTGAAATCTTATAAGGGGCTTCAAATATAATTTAGTGACTACAATGTCAAAATTTTCTAATGGTAGGTACATTTACAACTTCTAATCTATTATTTCACCAAAAAAAGAGAGGTTGTAATGCAATTGCAATCCTTATAAAATATTACATAAATAGTTTTGAGAAATTGTTGATTTTGATTGAGCAAAATTTGAAGTGTAATATTTATTGATGGTATGTCTCTACCAATGAAAGATAATATGGAGGACATTGATAGTGTCTAGGATCTCTCATAATTAATGGACACTTCCTAAAACCAATTCAATTACGTGTCATTAAATAATTTATTACAATTGAAAAATGCTATAAAAGTATTTTAACAATTGAAATACTAAGCAAAATAAGTAGGCTTCAAGATTATCGCTCTTAAAAAAACATTGTTCATTAGGATACGAAGTTGTCAACCTAATCATTTCTTGTTATGATCTATTTGGTGTCATGTAATTGAAATAGCAATCCCTAGTTGCTAGAGCCTATAATTTTTTAAGGAAAACACTAATTTTATTGAAAACATACAATATTTAAACAAAATAAATAGACATATAATCTTAATTTTACTAAGGATTAATCCTTGTATAAACTAACTATTAAATATCTATTTAGAGAATCTGTTCTTTTATATAAGTTATAATTATCTAAATTATAGTTGACCCTAAGAAAATGGAAAAAGGGAGTGATTTTTAAATTTCATCCCTAATATCCACATATCCTAGGATTATACATTTCCTGATGAAAAACTTCACTAAAATTGACACCTTTGTCCACTCATGAGACTAGAAGATCATTAGTTAAATCATATGGTAATGTCCACATGAAGGCAATATTTCTATTACTAAATCACAAATCTTTTATCTAACATTCCTAATACACTTTCATGAGATGATAACCTTATTAAGGGTGTAACAAACTATTCTATCTCTTCAATCATGATGCATGCAAGAAAAAAGAAAAAGGGATTCTATTTGGATACAAGTTAATATTGTAAGAGTATATTCTTCCATGTATAGATTAAAATTGTGCAAACATAATTATTAAAGGTATTGAACAAAGTGAAGGCTAAAATAAGGGCTGATGCAAGAAGTTGAGTCCACATAAATCTAAAAAAGTGGAAGTGTTTTTCCTATTTTTCTGAATTTATCACACTTGGACTAAAAATTTGAAGCACTTACACATTGAATCTTTAAAAAATTCTTTAATAGGAAATTTAGTAGTTTGAATCTAGTTTCCAAATATGTAACTTATTCTAATATCCAGATGATATAAATTAAATTTTTATAGACATTGTATAAAAACCACTTTTTAAAAGTCCATTTTCTTTGTCATACCATGCACGTGTACGTACACCATAATTTGACCTAAATAAAAGTATTTTCTAATTCCTTTTTAGGGAAATATGTGTAACAAACTGAATATTGATGAGGATATTTTTTTAATAATTATTTTTGAATATATTTTTTATTGGCCTTAATTATTATTTTTAAAAATCATGTAAGACGCCATAATTTGACCTAAGCAAATCAATTTTTGAATTTTTTTCATTGTGTAGAGAATTGTCTAAATATTGATGTCATAATTTTTTTTACAAAAAATCATAGATTAAAAGTTATTAAAAACAAAAAAAATATGATATTTCAAGTTTATAGACCAGTTTACTTAGAAATTAATTAAGAAATAGAAAAAATAATCCAATCATTAAAAAAATTATATATTTGAAAACTAGACACATGATCTATAATGGGTTTTAGTTTTATAAAAGTTAATTCTAAAAAAGGTCCATCAACTATATTACCCCAAATTTAGACATTTCTCAGTGACACTGCCTTAGTTTTTTAGTTGCAGGTCAAAGGTTAAGGTACAAGTTACCAAACCTTTCACAAACCTAAAACCTAGGAAAAAAGTGCCTTAGAATTTCAAATTTTATTAGAACGGGTACCCATTTTAAAAAAGACACTCATTCTATTTTTAGAACAGGTACTCGTTTTAAAGCAGGTACTCATTCTATTTTTAGAACGGGTACCCATTTTAAAGTAGGTACTCATTCTATTTTTAAAACGGGTACCCATTTTAAAGCAAGTACCTATTTTGTTTTATAATGGGTACCCGATTTAAAGCAGGTACCCATTCTATTTTTAGAATGGGTACTCATTTAGGAATGAGATCTCGATATAAAGCTCAAGATCCCATTCCTAAATGGGCACCCATTTTTGAAAAACTGGTACTCGTTCCTTTTGACATATTATTTTTGGCTGAAACTTCCCCTCTTCGGGGACCCAACTTATTGCACTTACATACTTCAAACAAAGGTAACATATCACATGTGTTGTTTTTCTTTAATCTAGTCATCTCTTCTTCCATGGACTTTATCCATGAATTTGAATCACTCATACACATAGCATCCCTTATAGTCCTTGAGTCATGAATGTTAGAAATCAAAATTAAAATGCAACTACAATCAAGCAATGAATATAAAGTTCTATTAGGTTACCACCTAATCCACATCGACTTCCTAAAAGGTTAAGTTTGAGGTTCTTGTTCTTATTTTCAACTTTTAGAGTTGCTAGAGCTCTCCTCACAATCAAGTCCAATAGATGTTCTCAATTCATGTCTCATTAGGGTGGGAGGAACATGAGCAACATACTTTTATCCTTCTCTTATTTCTCTAGTAGAAAAACAATAGAGTAAGGTTTCATCTCTCTAAGATAACACTCCACTGTAGATAATATTCTTCGCCACTAGATACCAAATATTGTACCCTTTCACAATAATGTTGGAAATAGGATTCCATTTAATTGTAATCCTAAACATTATTTCATGTATCTCCTAAGTCCTTGGAAAGTGTTCCCCAACACTAGGATTAGAAAGAGATTAATTTTGAATGAAATAATCATGTTAATTGACATTTGTAATTAATTCTAAATGTTAGGAGCTTGTGAGGGCGTCCAAGATGAGTTCCTAAATAATAGGAGCACATGAGGCACCCACATGGAAGGTGGAACCCACCTTGAGTTTAGTTAACTGTTTGGAGAAAAAAATAACACTTTTGTAATGCATGTAAAGATCCTAGAAGTTAGGGATTGAGGTTTACATGCATGAAGTTCAATTCAGTTCAGTTTAGATTAGTTTAATTTAGTTTAGTTTAGTATCAGTTTAGTTTAGTTTAGTTCAATTTAGTTTAGTTTAGTTTAGTTCAATTTAGTTTAGTTTAGTTCAGTTTTGTTATGGTTTAGTTATCTTCAGTTGCATGTAGTTAGTTTCAGTTGAAATTTGCTAGTTGACTTCAATTAACTTGGAATGCATGACTAATGACTTGAGTCAAGCATGAAAGATAATAGGTGACTGCTTTCAGTTAACAAGGGATGATCAATCATTCATGGTATTTGCAAGAATGGTGGAAGAAATATGTTTCAGTTAACAAAGATTGACTTGGACCCACTTTGGGTGCCCAAGTTGGCATCTTGAAGTTAACACTTTTGCATGTTAAGATATTTTATAAGGTTGAGTTAAGTGGGCCCATTCTTGGGTGCCTACTTTGAGGATAAGCTTAGAAGATATCTTCAGAATCAAGGTTGAGTTATGACTTCAATTTGGGATGCCCAAATGGATGAAGTACTTGTGTTGACATTGTTCCTCATGGTAGAACTCTACTTGAAAGGAATAGGTGTAACTTTTGTGAGATAAGGATTGAGCTTTGTAATTGTAACTCTTTGGAGTTTACAAGGTTGATTATTGTCTATTTATCTCAAGCAAGTTGAAGAGAGTAATTATTAGTTTTTATTGAAGGTTGTGAAGAAGATTTGTTGAAGGCAAAAGAAGCATCTCAATCAAGGATTGGAATTATTGTAATATTATTTTGAGATTAAATAATACATTGATTCTTGGTGGAGTTTTTTCCCGAAAGGGTTTCTCCATGGTATATGCTGTGTATTTCTAATATTCTTTCTAATTCTTCTACAACCTTCTATCTTCATTCTACAAATGATAAAATGAATCTAACCAAATAATCATCCACAAAGAATTTGTAACAAAGAATACATATTTAGATCAACAATCACAAAGTTTTACAAAGTATTAAGCTACATAATCACCTCAATATTCAATATTTGGTATCAGAGCTGAGGTTGGGTAGAGTTTTGGATGCCTTTCTCTTAAAAGATTGAAGGTTTTTTGGCTATAGTGGGAGATTTTATTATTTTTGTTATTGCTGATTTTGGAAAATAAGTTTGTTACAATGAATTATTGTTTAGATATTGAAAGATTCAATGGATCTAATTATGAAATGTGGAAACTAAAAATGGAGGATCTCCTTGAAGAAAGAGATCAGTGGCTAGCTCTTAATAATCAGACAAAGTCACCTACAACTATGTCGAATGAGGATTGGGCTAAGCTTGATAAGAAGGAAAGAGGAACCATAAGATTATGTCTTGATGATGCTATTCTCTTGAATGTTTCAGATGAAAATATTGCATATAAATTGTGGAAGAGAATAGGTGATATCTATCAAACAAAAGTCTTACTAATAAGTTGTATCACGAAAAGGCATTTTGTATTCTTTAAAATGAAGATGGTGATTCTATTGCAAATAATTTGAATGCTTTTAATTTGATTCTAAGTCAGTTAGCATCTGTAGATGTAAAGCTAGAAGATGAGGATAAATGCATTTTGTTACTTTGTTCTTTACCAGATTCTTGGAAAATCTAATTGTTGCTATTAGTGGTAGTGGTGTAGATCCAAAGATGGAAATATAATTCCTACTCTCCTATCAGAGGAGATGAGGAGGAAGTCTATGGCTCCCAAGATTATACTTGTAGGTAGGCCTAAGGAAAAGTAATCTAAAATGGAGACAAGAAAGTAGGAGTAAAGTCCAAAGGATAAAACCCTAGTAGAGTAAGGTAAAGTGTTGGAATTGTGGAAAACCTAGACATATTAAGAAGGATTGTAAGAGCAAGAAAAAGAGTTATGGTGCTTCTATAGAGAAATCCATGGATGATAGTAATGATGCATTAGTCATTTCTTATAATATTGTTGTTGATAACTCTTGACTTATTGATTCAGGTTGCTCCTATCATATGACTCCTAATAAGGAGTGGTTCACTAAGTATGTTGCATATGATGGAGGGGATGTCTTCTTTGGAGACAACAACACACAAAAGGTTGTTGGCAAAGGAGAGTTAAAGTTGTGTTTCAGTGATGGTAGGGTTAAGACCCTTAATGATGTTTTACATATTCTATGACTTACTAGAAATCTACTTTATGTCTCTAAGTTCAATGATTATGGAATGCATGTGACATTTGACAAAGGTGGTTGTAGATTGGTGATAGGGAATATGGTGGTTGCTAAAGGATCTCAGATTGGGACTTTATTTAAGTTGAATACCTCCAATGTAAATAATTTAGCCAATGTAACTGAAGTTGAAAATACATGTATGTTGTGGCACCATAGATTGGGCCACATTGGTGAAAAAGGTCTTAGGACCATTCTTAATAAGAAATTGGTTGACGGTGTTCCTAATTATAATATTGGAAAAAATGACTTTTGTGAGCACTATGTGTTTGGAAAACAATCTAGATCTAAATTTCCTAGTGGAACAAATAAAGCTAAAAGATTATTAGAGATTATTCATTCAGATGTAATGGGCCCTATGGATATTGACTCTATTGGAAAATCTAGATATTATGTCACATTTATTGATGATGTCTCAAGATACACTTGGATCTATTTTATGCATAAAAAAATCGTGTGTTTAATAATTTTAGAATTGAATTTAAAAGCTTTGGTTGAGAAACAATTGGATCATAAGATAAAGTGTTGAGATCAGATAATGGTGAGGTGAATATTGTTCTAGGGTTGATATTATTGTAAGCATGCAGAAATTTTAAGACATAAAACCCTCATATACACCTCAAAAAATGGAGTGAGAAAGGATAGACGAACCTTAATGGAAAGAGCTAAGTGGCATTTAAGTAGTTCTTCAAGCTTCGTCGGTCCTTTGGGCTGAGGCTATTTGTACTTCTTGTTATTTAATCAATAGATCCCCTAGTTCATCTATTGAAGATAAAACTCCTTATGAAATGTGGTTAGGTAAGAAGCCTAGTGTTGCACATTTAAGAATCTTTGGTTGTGAGGCTTTTGTTCATGTGCCCTAATGAAGTGATCACAGTTGGATTGAAAAGCACAAAATGCATATTCATAGGTTATTGTGAAAATGTAAAAGGTTACAAGCTTTGGAATCCTCTAACTCAAAAAATTACTTTATCTAGAGATGTGATTTTCAGGGAATTTAGAGCTTATTCAGGAGAACAACCAAAGGAGAAGGATACTTCTCGAATAGTGAATTTTGAGATAAATAATGAGAAGCAAGAAGATGCACATGTTGAAGAAAAATTGGATGGATTGGATGAGGAGAGTTCACAGAATTCTTCTGGGATAGATGCTCAAGATGAGCATATTGAGGAACAAGTAGAAACCCCTTTGAGAAGATCCACAAGACAACAGAATCTTGTTGATAGGTATAGCCCGCCTAATTTGGACATTGTATATTTGATTTAATGAGTACTAATGATGAACCCAATTCTTACAGGGAAGCTTTGCCTTCCAAATGAGAACAAACTTTGGTCATAAGCAATGCATGAAATGGGAATCATGAAAACTTGTGACACATAGGATGCTAGAGTTTTCCCAAAGGAGAAAGGCCATTGTAAATGGATCTTTAAAAAAGAAAATTGGGTAGATGGTAATATCAAAGGTACGACTAGATTAGTAGCCAAGGGCTACTCGAGAAAGAGGAGTTGACTTTAATGAAATCTTCTCTTTTGTTGCTAAATCAACTTCTATTAGATCTTTTTATCTATTGTTGCTGCTTATGATTTTTAGATAGAGAAAATGGATGTGAAAACTGCTTTTTTGTATTGGGATCTTGATGAGGAGATTTATATGAGGAAACCTAATGGTTTTGTTGTAAAGGAAAAGAAGAATTGGTTTGCAGGTTAAAGAGATCTTTATATGGACAGTCACCAAGAATGTGGTACTAGAAGTTTGATGCTTTTGTATTGAAGTGGTTATGTTAGAGGAGTGAGGAAGATCATTGTGTTTACATAAAATGTATTGATGATAAGCTATTAATTATTATCTTGTATGTTGATGACATGATGTTTATTGGTAACATCAAGGTAATGATCAAAGAATTGAAAGCACAAATCTCTAGCACATTTGAGATGAAAGATCTAGGGGCTGCAAAATATATCCTTGGTATGGAGATTAGTAGAGATAGAGGTAATAGAAAGCTTTTCTTAAGTCAGAGTAATTATGTTGATACTATTTTGAAAAGATTTAACATGTAGGACAATAAACTGGTTAATATTCCTTTACCGATTGTACAGTTAAATCTAGACATAGTCTAAATCTAATTTTGATTATGAAATGTGGAAATTCCACATGCTAGTGCAATTGGTAGTTTAATGTACATGCAATGGTCTATACGAGACCATATATAGCCCAAGCAGTGGGAGTTCTAAGTAGGTTTATGTCTAACCCTAGTAAAGAACATTGGACTTATGTTAAGAGGGTGTGTGGATATTTACAAGGTACTTATAATTACTATTTGGTTTATCATGGTTCTTTAATGACATTGATATTATGCATAGATCATTGGACATACAAGGTTTTGTTGATTGAGATTGGGCAGGAGATCTGGACAGTCAGAGGTCAACAAGTGGCTATGTGTTTACTTTGTTTGTAGTTGCGGTTAGTTGGATGACTAAGAGGCAGCCCACGGTTGCTTTTTCCACCATAGAAGTAGAGTACATGGATGCTACACATGCCTCTAAAGATGCATTTTGGTTACAGAGACTTGGGAAAGGTATCAAGGTTTTAATTGCAAGCAAGTTAGACTTGAATGTGATAGTCACGAGTGCTATTTTTTTTGGCAAAAATACTATGTATCATGCTCATACTAAGTATGTTGATGTTCAGTATCACTTTGTGCAAGAAATGGTTGAGAGTGGAAAGGTATTAATTGAGAAAATTGACACTTTGATTAATGCCGCAAATTATCTTACGAAACCAGTTCCTAAAGATAAGTTCTCGTGGTGCAAGAAGGCCATTGGCCTTGAGTCTTGTACTTGATTTATAATAGTTATTCCTTGTTTAGAATAATTGCAATGTATAATGTCAAGTGGGAGAATGTTGGAAATATTATGCCATTTAATTGCAATCCTAAACATTATTTCATGTATCTCCTAAGTCCTTGGAAAGTGTTCCCCAACACTAGGATTAGAAAGATATTAATTTTGAATGAAATAATCCTGTTAATTGACATTTTTAATTAATTATAAATGATAGGAGCTTGTGAGGGTGTCCAAGATGAGTTCCTAAATAATAGGAGCACATGGGGCACCCACATGGAAGGTGGAACCTACCTTGAGTTTAAGTTAACTGTTTCCAGATAAAAAAATAAGTTCTGTAATGCATGTAAAGATCCTAGAAGTTAGGGATTGAGGTTTACATGCATGAAGTTTAGTTTAGTTTAGTTTAGATTAGTTCAGTTTAGTTCAGTTTAGTTCAATTTAGCTCAGTTTAGTTTAGTTTAGTTTAGTTCAGTTTAGTTTAGTATCAGTTTAGTTTAGTTCAGTTATGGTTCAGTTATCTTCAGTTGCATGTAGTTAGTTTCAGTTGAATGCTAGTTGACTTAAGTTGACTTGGAATGCATGACTAATGACATGAGTTGCATGATAGATAACAAGTGACTACTTTCAGTTAATAGGGGATGATCAATCATGCATGGTATTTGCATGAATGGTGGAAGAGATAGGTTTTAGTTAACAGAGATTGACTTGGACCCATGCTTTGGGTGCCCAAGTTGGCATCTTGAAGTTAACACTTTTTCATGTTAAGATATTTTATAAGGATGAGTTAATTGGGCCCATTCTTGGATGCCTACTTTGAGGATAAGCTTAGAAGATATCTTTGGAATCAAGGTTGAGTTATGAATTTAGTTTTGGACGCCCAAATGGATGAAGCACTTGTTTTGACATTGTTCTTCATGGTAGAACTCTACTTGCAAGGAATAGGCGTAGCTTTTGTGAGATAAGGATTGAGCTTTGTAATTGTAACTCTTTGGAGTTTACAAGGGTGATTATTGTCTATTTATCTCAAGCAAGTTGAAGTGAGTTATTATCATCTTTTATTGCAGGTTGTGAAGAAGATTTGTTGAAGGAAAAAGAAGTATCTCAAGCAAGGATTGGAATTATTGTAATCTTATTCTGGGATTAAATAATACATTGATTCTTGGTGGAGTTTTTTCTCGAAAGGGTTTCTCCATGGTATATGCTGTGTAACTTCTAATATTCTGTCTAATTCTTCTACAACCTTCTATCTTCATTCTACAAATGATAAAATGAATCTAACTAGATAATCAATAGCAAAGAATTTGTAACAAAGAATACATATTTAGATCAACAATCACAAAGTTTTACAAAGTATTAAGCTACATGTAATCACCTCAATATTCAACAACTAACACTATAGCCGATGAAGATACACTTAATTTCCTTGTTCTCCAACTTTGACCTCTTCACATTCGACACATGGGCATATGCCTTGTAACCAAATACTCTAAGATGTCTCAGTAAGGGATTCTTACATGATCACACCTCCAAGAGTGTCTTCTCAACAACCATTGATGTAGGAGATTTGTTAACCAAATAGAAGTGGGAGAATGTATTAAAAAGATAACATGCACTTCTTATTGAAATAAAATTTGCATGGTGGAAATTCAAGAAGTTGCATGCACATTTCATGCTTCTCCCCATTATTTCTTGTAGCTAAGTTTTAAACTTGCAAAAATATCTCACCAATTTACTTTCACAAAAGGATTTTTTTGCATGGTGTAAAGACCCTTTCCCTAGTTGCAATATCTTTTTCATCTCTTGAAAGCTTCTAAAGCTTTTCCAATTGACGTATTCTATACATAACCAACAAATCACGGTGGCTAGACATTTACCCAAACCACTCAAAGGTTTATCAAATATTTCTAGCTATAATATTTTCTAACAATCCATTTTCTATTACACTTTGATGGATGACATCGATGTTCCAAAGCTTCTATTTTGGATTGGGCCAAGAGGATGTTGGAAAATATTATGGATATGGGCTCATTCCTACACATGCTCCAATCCTTTTTGAAACTACTCATTTGGGTGTAAGAGTGGGAGGATATAGGCATAGGCTTCATTAGAAAGTTTATGAATCCCTTTCAACAAATTAATTTCATCAATACCAAAAACCCTTGTAGCATGGATTTTAATGCAAACCAACAAAATTCCTTTCCCTTTTTGAGCATTTGAGAGGCTCAAAAACTTTGATTTTTTTTTAAAACAATAAGTTTTGGGGTTTTAGGAGGTTTACTAACTTTAAAACTACCCAAAATTAAAACTTTATAATCTTTGAAACCTACTGATAAAATAATTTTGGGAATTTGAGAATTTTACAAATTTTCTAACCTTCCCTTCACAGTAGATTTTGGGATTTTGAGATTTTGGTGAAATTTATAAATTAATTTTTTTTTAACTCACCACGAAATGTTAATTTTGAGGTTTTAGGTAGTTAGCTAACTTACTAAATTTTTGAAATTTAAAAACTTCAAAGAATTATTGAACTTTGAAAATTGCTAGTAGGACATTAAGCAAGTGCGAGGAGTTAATCTAATATTGTTTAATTGGAATCATATATTTTCTTAAAAAATTACCACATTGCATATAATGATCCCATTAAGTCCTTTGTAAATTCATTTTACTCTAGCTTCTTTAAAATCCCCAAATTTATTATTTCTAGAATCTACTAAAAAATAATGAAATTTTAATCTCTCAAATGAAAAGGAATCTAGCCCTAAAATTTTTCTACATTATGTGCAATGGAGATAAAATCATTCCCATAAAATTATTTTATCCTAACTCAAATATATTTCTAGATTTGATTCTTTCAAGGAACCCCAATTGAACTATACAACTGGTTGTAGCATATTGGATGAAATGGTGAGTGAATTTTTTTTAAAGAATTTAAGATTAATGCACTAATTCATCTGAGAATAATACAACAATACCATAGAAAATTGATTAGGTACAACATTCTTCAAGATGAGTAGTTGTGACAATTTGATGAGAAAAACTTGTGACATCGATATTTTGTGAAAATTATTGACCTAAGTTTGACAAGTGATTTGATACTTGAAGTTGTTTGAGTCAATTGCAGTCAAGGATAACAAACTCAAATGGGTTATCATGATAGAGGAACTTAATACCTTGTGGTGCTTTTCCATTTGATTGTGATGAAAAATTTGAAAACTCGTTGAAGTAAAAAATGGGGCAAACAAGAAGCATTAAATAGGTTCTAGGTAGAGTTCTCAAAGAAGTAAAGACAAATGGAATCATAACTATTGGACTACATACCTTTTCCTCCTTCTACCTTGAAATTTTATATCTTAATTGGACCCCCCTTTTTTGGGTGAGTAATATTCTTTTGAGGCTTGATTATTGAGTCATGCCACTTAATGTAAAGAGTCTAAGCATGTGAAATTGTGAGCTTGAGCCAAAGGATTTGATTTACTCTAGCCCAACATGCATTTGTGATTGGTGATTTGGGCACCCAAATGGAGCTATTTATTGGGATCTTAGAGGCATTGTTTGAGGTTGAAACTTTTGGAGAAACAAGCAAACTTAAAATTGTTAGCATATGAGATCTTATTGAAAATTGTAAATTGCATATTACAAATTAATCAAAGGATCATGCTTTCTATTCTAGAAGGTTATTTTCCTTGGTGGTGATGTGTTTTATTTTATTTATTTTAAGTTAAAAAACATGGTGAAATTTGTTCAGAATAGGGTTATGTATACAATCTTTGTGTGAAATATGGTGATTTTATACATTTAACTTGAATATCATTACTTCAAACTTCATAGACATTTACACTTACATTGTTAGTGATTGTGTGAACTTTGAACATTACATAATCCAAGTTAATCTAGGTTTCATCAAATTGATTATAACCAAGGGATAATGCATATCATATCATTGCCTAATTTATTTTATATTCATTTTACATTTATTTATTTGAACCCCTAACTTCTTTTACCTTTTTTCATATTTTTTTATGCAAAATAGATCAAAGGTATCCTAGAAGTAGAGTAGAGGTAGATTAGATAGATTTTTTCTTGAGAGTTTAAAATATTTATTTATTGTTTAAGAATATTTGATGAATTGAATGTAAAATTAGTTTGATATCTACTAGCATGCCCCTTGTTAAAAAAATCATATAGGCCACAGTAACTTTTTGAATGTTGTCAAGAGCTAACATAAAAGAGACCTCGAAATTGATCCATCTTCTCATGGCCTATCAATTTTTTAGTAGAGTTTCTACCATTCCTATGAGAGCCCGTGAGAGCTAAAACTCGTGAGTTTCTATGGCAATATCCACATGAAGGAAAGATTTATATTAGTAAATCACAAATATTTTATCTATCGTTCTCGATGCATGAGATGATAGCCTTATTAATGGACTAACATTGAATTATTCTATCTCTTCACTCACAATGCATGCAAGATGAAAAAAATGGATTTTGTTTGGATATGAGTTGATATTTTTGGAGTAGATTCTTCCATGTATAGATTAAAATTGTACAAATATAATTATTAAAAGTATTGAATAGTGCGAAGGCTAGAATAAGAGGTGAAATTCCTAGATCAATCAGACTGTCAATTATTATTTTTTTGAATATTTTTAGTTAAATATATTTTTTATGCAATTTTCTTTTGAACTTATGATTCATTCACAAATAGAAATAATAATAACTAATTAAGAAATTGTGGATACAATAATATCTTCTAAAAACTCAAACTAATAAGAAACCATTTAAACCCTCCTTTATCCCATAAATATATGTGTTACAATTGTTTATAAATAAGTAAAAGTAAAAGTGAGAAGAAAGAAAAGAAAAAGAAATACACGCATAATAATATTATTTAATATTATTTACGTGCGTTAGTACAGTGTCACAGTAAAGTTGCCGGAATGTAAAACCAAGTCGTGGATTTGAATTCGACAGAACATTTGAGTTCGACGGAATATTGTTTACGTGAGGCGTATAAACTGTGGCGTAGTATATACCGTTGTTTTCGGAGATTCTATAATGATAACGACAGTCCTCAAATCGCTTGGTGAATCTTGTTATACCACTGCAAAGAGTTGTAAACATGGTTCAATCCTCTTTATAAATAGACACTTGCAGAAGACAACAATATCGGCATTAAGCAGGAAATTGAATTGAGGAGAAGATAAGAGATGGAAAGTGTGTGCGTAACAGGAGCAGGAGGGTTCATTGCCTCCTGGCTTGTCAAGATGCTCTTGAGCAGGGGTTACACTGTAAAAGGAACAGTCCGCGACCCTGGTCAGTATTTCTATTTACTGCATTACTATTTATTAACAGGGGACCTCATTCCCTACATTATATTTATAAGCTATCTCAACTAGTTATGTACATGCACAGATGATAGAAAGTATGAGCATCTGAAAGAGTTGGAAGGGGCAGAGGAGAGGCTTCAGCTTGTCAAGGCTGATATTCTAGACTATGACAGTTTGATAACAGCTATCTCAGGGTGTAAGGGAGTCTTTCACACGGCTTGCCCTATTATTGAAGATCCGGTATGTACACATGTTTCAATTAATAAGTTTTAATAATGTCTTTTGCTATTATCTATATATTTCGTGTGATTTCATTTTAAAATTACCTAGCAATATATGAATAATTATAAACTGCGCTGCTGTGAACTATCACTTTCCACCCTGCCAACTCTGTGACTTTTAAGTCGGTCAAAGTTGATTTTATTGCATTAATTTATCTCTTTTCTTTAAGAGGAGATTTAATGGGTGGGCACAGGTACAAGTGGTGGAGGCCTCTGTGAAAGGCACTCTAAATGTGTTGAAGGCCTGCAACGAATTGGGAGTGAAGCGTGTAATCCTCACGTCCACCATCGGTGCCATTTACCTCAACCCCAACAGGAATCCGCAAGACATAGTCGATGAAGACTCCTGGAGCGACCTTGATTACTGCATCCAAACCAAGGTAAACTAAACGCACCATTTTAATTTTTACAGCTCAAAGATTTATGGATAAATTTGTAACTCTCTTAAGCTCCAACATTGTTAAATTTCAGAATTGGTATTGCTATGCAAAGACGGTGGCAGAGAAAGCCGCGTGTACGTATGCGGAGGAGGTGGGTATGGAGTTGATAAGGATTAATCCCACTATTGTGTTAGGTCCTCTGCTCCAGCCCACTTTGAACTTCAGCACTGCTCATGTTTTGAAATATCTAACTGGTGAGCTAATACTATCCTAATTCCTTTCTGCTTTCCCATTAATGGAAATAAGATTAATTCCTTTCGGCCAAGACATATGTAAATGCAACTCAGGTTTACGTGGATGTGCGAGATGTGGCGAGAGCGCATATATTGCTTTACGTAAATATCTCTGCCTCTGGTCGATATCTATGTGGAGAAAGAAGCCTGCACAGAGGAGAGCTTGTGGACATGTTAGCACAATTGTTCCCACAATACCCACTTCCTACCAAGTATGGATTTTTATTATTTCCCACTTCCTACTGAGTATGGATATTTCTAACATGATTTGGGTTTTCGGCATAGTTGACTAAAGTTAATCTCCTCACTGAGTGCCCTCTGAAATCACTTTACTGTAGGTGTTCAGACCAGGACAACCCAAGAAAAGTGGGATACAAATTCAGCAATCAAAAGCTGAGGGAATTGGGTCTCTCATTTACGCCCATAAAAGAGTGTTTGATTGATACAGTAGGTAGCCTGAGGGACAAGGGATTTATTCCCTAGGCATGGACAGTAAGATCATGAATGACAATAAGTGTCGAGCATCCTCGTGCATGGAAATCAAAGCCACTGCTGCACACTACTTTTGTTTTTATTTTTAGTTTACTACAGACAGTATTATTCTCACTTAATACTCGGATAGCATAGTGTTCAACATCTCACATTAATCTCCATACTTTAGCATTCCACAATGTTCATTCCTCTCCCATATATATATATATATATATATATATATATATATATATAATATATCTTGTGATGTCATTTTTTAGTTCCTTGGTGGGAATACTTATGCATTTACCCTGAATGCTTTAAAAGGGCAGCATCGGCCAATCACATAGCGGCATTCAAACATATTACTTTTTATTTGTATAGTTAGAATTTTGAAAGCTATTATTTATATTGGAAAATTAGCATTTATCTGTTTTTCTATTCGTCGAAGTAGGTTTATAAATCATTTTTTGATTAAAAAAGTCAAGAAAATGCGAACGCATAGATCGATTAAATAAATTTAAGCAAAGGCATAGTTTATAAAGCTGGCGGCCAGAGGTACGCAATGCATGAGTGCAAATTAAATGCATTAAAATATCAAGAAAATGCGAACGCATAGATTGATTAAATTGATCTAGGTGAAGGCATAGTCTATAAAACTGGCGGGTAGACGTACACAATCCATGAATGCAAATTAAATGCATTAAATGGCATCTGGCTCGAGGTGAAGGCGCTGGAATGGCTTGGTGTTCACGCGTGGCCAGGGTACTTTGGTCATTTAATATAGATTTGAGCCACTTGCTATGCATCGTTATTGCTTTGAATGTTGTTTTCCTATTCTGCAGGCTTGTGTTCTAAGGAAGAGTTTGTAGTTGTAGAGCAGGAGATGTTGTAGTTGCAGAGTCCAGACCCAGAGACGAGTTACTTGAGGTTATAATTTGTTATTTTTTGCAGTTTTGCGCCGTTTAACTGCATAAGGAAGCTGTGTTGCATCGTGCTTTGCATTGTGGCTGAGCTGGAGATCTTGTAGTTGCAGAGTCACAGGCTGGAGGCCGAGAAACAAGTTGCTTGAGGTGATGTGAAGTTGGTTTTTTCTGTTTTCTTTCATTTAATAGTGAAAATGCAAGTTGGGTTTCGTAGTTCTTTAACGCGTTTGTATAGTTTGATTGTAAATTCATATTTTAAATCGGTTTAAGTTGGGTTGAAAGGGCTTTAGAGACTGTCAAGAAACGATTTATTGGAGGTGATAATTTGTTATTTTTTGTAGTTTCGCGCTATTTAACTGCAGAAGGAAGTTGTATTGCATAGTGCTTTGCTTTGTGGCTGAGCAGGAGATCTTGTGGTTGCAGAGTCGCAGACTGGAGGCCGAGAAACGAGTTGCTTGAGGTGATGAGAAGTTAGTTTATCCTGTTTTCTTTCATTTAATAGTGAAAATGCAAGTTGGGTTTCCTACTTGCTTTAACGCGTTTGTATAGCTTGATTGTAAATTCGTATTTTAAATCGGTTTAGGTTGGGTTGAAAGGGCTTTAGAGACTGTCAAGCAAATGCAATTTATAGATTCGAACTGAAAGCATGTAATTGCTTTGGGCTTTGTCGCTGTCATTTCATTTAATAGTGAAAATGCAAGTTGGGTTTCGTAGTGCTTTAACGCGTTTTTATAGCTTGATTGTAAATTCGTATTTTAAATCGGTTTAGGTTGGGTTGAAAGGGCTTTAGAGACTGTCAAGCAGCTTTGTCGCTGTCATTAAAGCAGAAAGGAAAGAGGAATTTTGTCAGATGTCATGGTTAATGTCCTCATAGGCATACATGCGATATATGGGAGCATACACAAGACAAGTAAACTGTTTAACAAAACCCCTCAAAGAAATGTGGGTCCATCAAATTTGTGTTCATAGGCGTTATGTAGAAACCCTTTTCTCCATTCTGCTTGGTGCATGTGAGTCCTGTAAAGATTAGATATCTTCAATTGCTACAGAGCTGTCTACTGTTTTTATCCAGTTTCAATTTTCATTTACCCTTCTATCATCTCATATCTAATTAATTAGGTAGGTGCTAATTAGTCTTTAAATACATAATAATTAAAAGAAAGAAACAATTATAAATATCAATCAAAGCCATTTAACAAAGTGGCAGTAGATGACTATGTGCATGTTGATATGTTAGACAACATGTATGTGTGCATAGGTGTGTATGGATACCATGAGTTGTGATTTCTACTTGCATGTGGTTCGATTAAACAATTAATAATAAGTGTTGGACAATGGAATGAAATAAACTTAGGCAAATGGATATAGAGTAACCGCATTATGTCAATTTAGTCGAGCTTTATTGCTATTCTTTTAGGGAACCAAACAAATGTTCTTTGATTTCTAATTAAAGCTTATTACAGGATGCAGTGTTTCTGATTGGAAGAAGAGAGCTGGTGTAGCGGCGTAGTTGTGGCGAAGACTTGAAGAAAGGATTAGAGGGTGAGTTTCTAGAATCAACCTTCTCCTTTGTTTACAATTGCATAAAGTAGACAAAGAAAAAGGTTAATTCAAGATTCTCACTTTATTGATTGTACTTGAATTCATATTCTTGCTTCTTCTTAGAAGGACAATCTTGACAAATGAGTATTGTGAGTGGCATATGCTATGTGGTTCATAAAAATCAAGTAGTTGGGGTTCAAAGGTAGATATCAGAAATGCAATTACTTTCCAATGGATTTCTTTGCTGACTAATTGTACTGTATAATTGGAACATATTTATTGTTGTTTCTAGAGTTTGATTCAAAATCCATATGCATATTTTCATAAAAACAAGTGGCTGAAGGCACATAATTCATCAAGGCAGAAATAATCTTTGAATATATAACAATTAAAAGGGAGAAATAATTATAAAAATCCTTGGCCACATTTTCCCTTTTTAGTCTTTGAATATATAACAATTAAAAGAGAGAAATAATTATAAAAATCCTTGGCCGCACTTGCCCTTTTAAACAAAGTCAAATAACAAATTAGCAATTGGACGTAAACAAGGTTCAAGGAGTATGGCGATAGAAAACCATACTTTGAACAATGGGTAGACAATGTGTTGAAAATGCTTTAGAGACTGTCAAGCAAATGCATTTTTCCTTCTGATTTCTCTCATTTTGCACTGTAAATGCAAGTAGAGTCAAACAAGGTTGAAGGAGTGGGCTGATACAAAACCATATTATGAACAATGGGTGGACAATGTGTTGAAAATGCTTTGGAAATTCTCAAGCAAATGCATTTTTTTCTTCTAATTTCGTTCATTTTACACTGCAAATGCAAGTTGGGTTTTGCATTGCTTAGATGCATTTGTGTACTTTGATTATAAAATCATAGTTAAAATCATTTTGGGTATTATCCATTCAAATGTTTCCTTCAAACACGAAGGATTCATTTGAGCCTCATAGGCATTATGTAAAAACCCTTTTGTCAATTCTGCTTGACGCATGTGAGACCTATAAAGATTGCATGGCTCCAATTGTTGTGCAGCTGTCCCATAGAATGAGGTTTGGAACCAATGTGCTGTAAACCCATGCCATAATGAGAGCTTTGGAACAATGTGTGAACAATGTGTTGAAAAGGCTTTAGAAACTGTGAAGCAAATGTAATTTGCAGATGTAAACCCAGACTCTGCAATTGCTTTGAGCTTTTCTTCTGTCATCAAAGCATAGAGGATAGAGGAATTTTGTCAAATATCATGGTTATTGTCCTCATAGGGACACATGCAAAATATGGAAGCATACAGAAGGCAAGTGAACTGTTTAACAAGACTCCTCAAAGAAATGTGGTCCCATGCAATATAGACTTTGTATGCATTCATGCATACATGTATGCATGTGTATATGTATGCATGTAATTGTGTATATATGTATACATGTACCTATGTATCCATGTGTGTGTGTATGTTTATAGCAGATTATGAAATATGTTATCGAATATGGTCTGAAAGACTAATGAGCAGCTACCTAATTAATTAGATATGAGATGATAGAAGAGTAAATGAGAGCTACCAACTCGAAAAAATGCCAAAGTTAACATAGTTTAGATCATTTTAAGTGTTTATCATCCAAATCAATTAAATCAATTTTGGCCATCTCTATGCAAAAAATGAATTTCTTGAAAATGCTTTAGAAACTTTGAAGCGAATCCAATTCATAGGTATGAAGCCAAATTGCACAATGTTTACCAACAACTCCCCTGGTTAAAATTGTAAATCATTATTAATCAAACAATCTTTATTTATTACTTGTTATTCATGCTATTATTAGTTCCTGCCGCCAGGCAAGAATACTTATGCATTTGCTCTGAATGCTTTAAAAGGGCAGTATTGGCCAATCACATAGCGGCATTCAAACATATTACTTTTTATTTGTATAGTCAGAATTTTGAAAGCTATTATTTATATTGGAAAATTAGCATTTATCTGTTTTCCTATTCGTCGGAGTAGGTTTATAAATCATTTCTTGATTAAAAAAGTCAAGAAAATGCGAACACATAGATTGATTAAATAAATTTAAGCAAAGGCATAGTTTATAAAGTTGGCGGCCAGAGGTGCGCAATGCATGAGTGCAAATTAAATGCATTAAAATATCAAGAAAATGTGAACGCATAGATTGATTAAATTGTTCTAGGTGAAGGCATAGTTTATAAAACTGGTGGGTAGATGTACGCAATCCATGAATGCAAATTAAATGCATTAAACGACATCTGGCTTGAGGTGAAGGCACTGGAATGGCTTGGTGTTCACGCGTGGCCAAGGTACTTTGGTCATTTAATATAGATTTGAGCCACTTGCTATGCATTGTTATTGCTTTGTGAATGTTGTTTTCCTATTCTGCAGGCCCGTGTTCTAAGGAAGAGTTTGTAGTTGTAGAGCAGGAGATGTTGTAGTTGCAGAGTCCAGACCCAGAAACGAGTTACTTGAGGTGATAATTTGTTATTTTTTGCAGTTTCGCTCCCTTTAACTGCATGTATCTATGCATGTACGTATGTATCCATGTCTCTATGTACATTTGCATGTATCTATATGCATATGTATGTAAATATGTATAGATGCATATATGCATACATGCATGTCTCTGGATATATCTAGGCATATATGTATTTATGCATGTATGTATATATGTGTGGATGCATATATGTGTATATGCATACATGCATGAATGTATATACGCATATATGCATTCATGTATCTATGCATATATGTATCTGTGCATGTGTGTACATATGTGCATGTATATGTGTATGCATCTATATGTCTTTTCTAGGGAGCAGTTTGCAGCGACAGAGCAAAGGTTGTCATACTTGCAAAGTGCACACTCACAAACAAGTTGCTTGGGACAATAAATAGTTGTTTTCCTTGGTTTCCTTTCATTATATAGTGCATAGCCAAATTGGGTTTCACAGTGCTCAGCTTATGGTAATCTTCATAGGCTGGTTCCTTGGATACAGAATTGTCTTTTGCCTAGTGTACAGTGTACACGCTTAACAAGTACTTGGTCCTTTTGAGTCCTATAAAGATTACATATCTTCAATTACTGCAGAACTGTTCCATAATAAAAGCTTTAGAACCAGTGTACTGTCAACCTGTGCCATAATGAAACCTTAGGAACAATGTATGAACAATGTGTTCAAAAGGCTTTGGAAACTTCAAGCAAATGCAATTTACAGATATTAACCTAGACTCCGCAATTGCTTTCAACTTTTTTGCTGTCACCAAAGCTTAAAGGACGGGAATTTTTTCAAATGTCATAGTTATTGTTTTCATACGCACATATAATCTTATTTACTCTTCTATCATCTCGTATCTAATTAATTAGATAACTGTTACTTAGTCTTTAAATCTCATTGTTTTCAATCACTTGTAGTGGAGTTTGCATTAAGCTAATAACATGTTCTTTTGTGTTTTAACATGCCTAGCCTCCTTGTTCTAGCCATAGACATTAACAGATGAATTTGAATACTTAAAGAACTGGTTGTTATAAAGCCAATGAAGTTGTAGACATGATTTATGGATTTTAAATGTATATACAAAAGGTAACATGTTTTACAAAATTGAGAAGCACATTTTTAAACAAAAAATATTTCTAAAATAAACTATCTCCAATCAGATTGGTTGAGAAAGCTTCACCAATGTCTATAACTGAAACATAAAATCAAAGGATACATAAAATCAACACTGGATATAAACATAGTTTTTTGAAGGACCAGGGATAAACACAAGTTTTTTGAAGGACCAGGGATAAACACATACAGTCATTCTGTAAGGTTAACTTGCAGCCAGAGAGGTGGGGCAAGAACTGTCATAGTTGAAAGACATGAGTCTCAAAAGAAGGCAAACAAATACTACAACAATACTCCTTCGATACTCTAAGATATATTTCATTGTAAATTGAAAAACATGCTCCAATCCTAATGACTATTCAAATACGATTTTAGAATTTGCATGACATGGCATTTTACTATGATTAAGAGAGAACTGGATAAATATACCACAACTGTGCTGAATCTTGAATGGAAAGAGGTGCAAAGTTTTAAGCTAATCACATTACAAAATGAAATAATTGCATTTTGACACCTTGGACTAAAAGAAAAATGGGAAACAAGAAATCACAGTAGAGTGCAATTAGGATTTGATAGTAAAAAGAGATTTTAAAATTTTATATATTGAAAAAGGAATTTGAGATAATACACCTAATTTCTTTGGTGCAACTTTCCTTCTATTTGGTTGTGGTTGCGATGGAGCATCTTTTGCTTCAAGAGCAGCACGCTTTGCTAAATTTGTCTATGTCTCTTTCCTTGAGTATGTGCCAAATAATTTCCTTCATTATTGTGTAAGGTGAAACATAGTTTGCAGGCTTTTACTGTAAAATGACAGCTCGTCTGGCATTAAACAGTAGCTAGTACTTGCTTTTGTCAGAACTTGACAGTCCTAGACATGTCTCCGTTGTGCAAAATAGTGACGGCTACAAAGCTCAAAACAATTGCACACTTTCAGTTTCAATCTGTAAATTGCATTTGCTTGATAGTCTGTAAAGCCCTTTCAACCCAACTTAAATCGATTTAAAATACGAATTTACAATCAAACTATATAAATGCGTTAAAGCAGTACGAAACCCAACTTGCATTTTCACTATTAAATGAAACAAAACAGAAAAAAATAACTTCTCATCACCTCAAGCAACTTGGTTCTTGGCCTCCAGTCTACAACTCTGCAATCACAAGATCTCCTGCTCAGCTACAAAGCAAAGCACTATGCAATACAGCTTCCTTACGCAATTAAATGACGCGAAACTGCAAAAAATAACAAATTATCACCTCAAGTAACTTGTTTCTTCACAGTCTCTAAAGCCCTTTCAACCCAACTTAAACCAATTTAAAATATGAATTTACAATCAAACTATACAAACGCATTAAAGCACTATGAAACCCAATTTGCATTTTCGCTATTAAATGAAAGAAATAAGATTTATGAATTAAATAGTATATGCCACTCACTGTACTCATTTGTGTAGATTGTCCTTGTAACAGTGCTTCATACTTTCAAGTCTATTTAAACATTCAAGGACAAATTGCAGCGTCAGGTAACGATATTAACCTTCTCCTTTTATTTTTTTGAAATGCAATGCAAATTTTTTCAAATATGTGCATCTGGAAAAAATTCTTGTGTTTAAAAATGCAATAGTATATGATTTTCCACATTGCTCATGTCTCAATTTTGTCATTGTACCAGGGGAAAATACTAGTAACTACGATATGAGTCTAAATTTGTACATTGCTCCAAGCCTATTTAATCATTCAGCAGCAGATTGCAAGGTTAGCTTTGCAAATTGTCTTCCTGCTTTTCTTGGAATGCAATTGAAATTCTTCTATTTAAATATTGCATAAGGTTCTATTTCATGTGTTCATTTTGTCATCTTATATTCCTAATTTCTGTGAACACAAATGATTTACAAGGCTGATAGCACATATAGGACAAGAGATAGATGCATCTTCCATAATTGCAATAGTGATTTGTGTTCGAAAATAGAACAAATTTTGCTTATATGTTAATCAATTATACTTCCTGTATACAATATCCATAGAATGGAATGAACTATTAGAATGCAACTTTCAAACTCTGTTTGCAGTTTCAAAAAGCTTTTAAAGTCATAGGTCTTTGTTTTACGTCAATTGGTTTCTACCTCTATGCATTAAAGCGAATTTTGTTTAGAAGACTGATTATATGTGTGGCAAGTTCTTATGCACTGTGCAAGTGATAATAGGATTATTCTTACTGCATTGCAAAAAAAACCAGAAAGTTAATTTCAAAAGCTGACATGACACATGAGTACAGTGAATGGTGTACTACATTGCTAACAAACATGAAACAATATTTTCTCATGGGTCTGTTTGCATGCGAAATGGCCTTAATTACAATTTTTTTGCTCACATTGCCAATTTCACTGTGTACTTTAAATTCCTAAACTGAAAGAAGACTGAGAGAAATAACTATTTATCGCCTCAAGTAACTCGTTTCTGGTTCTGGACACTGTAACTATAACAAAGTCTGCTCAATCACTATAAACTCTTCTAGAACAAAGACTTGTAGAACAAAAAAACAAGGTGCACAAAGTAATGGTCATGCATAGCAAGTGACTTGTAACCTATGCATGACCACTAAGCCATTCCAACAGTTTCTCATCAAGCCACATGCCATTTAATGCATTGTCTGCCTCTAGCCATCAGTTTTTATCTCTTATTTTTATTATTTAATCAACCTTTGCTTTCACTTGTGCTCAATGAATCTATGCCTTTGCATTTTCCTCAAAATTTTAAAACACTAATGATTTTTGAAGCTATTTCTACAAATAACAAAAGACATAGAATTTTTTTGATCAATCAATCCCTTTGCATTGACCTATTTCTTTTGAAACAAAAATGATTTATATAGCTATTGTCCACATGTTGCTTGATGCTTCTTCATGTCAACAACATTAAAAATCATTTTTTTGTTTTACAAAATCAACCAAATAAAAGTGCATAGAAGCAAAGCAAACAAATTAAAAAAAACATTTAAAGACCATAGACTGCAATTGACAATGTGAGCAAAAAAGATTCTTATCCACCATTTCTTGCATGAAAAGAAAGCTACATGGAAATATTGTTTTGTGTTTGTGGCATGGAAAGTATACATCATGCATTGTACTCATTTGTCCAATTTGTCTATGTAACAGGAATAAGTACATACCATCCCAGTGGGAGACACTAAATGAGAAGGTTAGATTAAAGAATTAATACTTTTCTTTCTTTGTGCTTCTAAAAAATTGTTCGCTATATAGTATGCCACATAGACTTGTGCTATTGCTCGAGTTCCATTTGCCATCACATATATAAATTATCATCTTCCAAGAAACTCCACAACATGTTTAATACTATAGAATGCTATTCAGGGAAAGCAAATAGGCGACATAGGGACAAAATAATAGACATTGAAACCTATGAATTCACAAAGCGCCCACAAATATCAAACATTGACAATGTGCTTAAGAGCGAGGGGTTTTGTAGACTAGGTACATTTACATATAATGTTGGTGATTGTTTATTTGACTCATTACAAGTACTACTTAACAATCAGTACACATCAATTCAACTATGAAATAGAGCCATAGATTACTTTTTGAATCACCTCCAAAACAACTACAACAAAGCATTAAAATCATATAACGATGAACTAGATCCCGATACTCTGTATACATTGCACAAAGTACATGACCCATAAACATATTTCTGCAGAATGAGATTATCTGCAAAGCCACACCTAGATTCAAGTGAGTGTGGATTGTGGGGTGACTTATTTTGCATTCACTGGATATCCAAATGGTTGAATATACAAATATGCCTTTGGTCGAAAACAACAGCAAGAAGGTACTTAGACTTCAACAATTCTGATTACACACAATCAGTTTCTATACTATTCCATGACAAAAATTCTCTAAGTGGACACTTTGAACCATTGCTAAGAATTGAAACACAAAACATTACTTCAAAATAGTCCCTGCGTTTAGATGACATTGAAAAACCTGCCACAAAGCATCCTCAAATATCAAATATTGACAATGCCCTTAGAAATGAAGGCCTTTGTAGATTAAACACATTTGCATACAATGTCGGCGACTGTTTGTTTGACTCGCTTCGAGTACTACTTAACAATCAGTACACCTCAACTCAATTACGAAATGGAGCTATAGATCACTTCCTGACTTGTCTTCAAAATAAGGATGAAGAAGCAATTAAATCATATAACAATGAACTTAATCCTGATACTCTATATACATTGCACAAACTGCATGACCAAGAAACATATCTTCGCAAAATGTGATTGTCTGCAAAACCATGCACAGACCATGGTGAATGTGGATTGTGGGGTGACTTATTCTGCATTCACTGGATATCCAAATGGTTGAAATTGCAAATAAGTCTCTGGTCATCAACAACAGCAAGAAAGTACTTGGATTTCAACAATTCTGGATATACACAATCAGTCTCTATACTGTTCCATGATACAAACCCTCTAAGTGGACACTTTGAGCCACTTCTAAGAATCGGAACACAAAATTTACCTCACCAATCTTCAATTAGCTTGTACCGGCTAAAAAAGTCAATCAGAAATAATACACAATACAAAACTGCCTATCTGAAAAAGACAGATAATCTACAAAGAAACAAG
The DNA here is from genome assembly GCA_007258455.2 of Sequoia sempervirens. NCBI lineage: Eukaryota > Viridiplantae > Streptophyta > Pinopsida > Cupressales > Cupressaceae > Sequoia > Sequoia sempervirens. The sequence goes on from VDFB02011351.1 coordinate 51,558, forward strand.
AAACATTTGATTCCTTTTCTCACACCAAACAATTTCAAACATAAATCAACAATAAGACTTAACCAGCTGAAAAACTTGATTAGGAAACAAAAACAAAAACAAAGTGTACCTGTGAGCCCAATGAAAAAGAAAACATTGTCGCCAACATAAATTTATAAAACAGTAATACAGGATACACCAAAATATACATGTGCAGTTTGCCAAGTATTGTGTTTCAACAAGGACATCAGGACATTCAAAGAAAAACAAAAAGAACTATACTGCAAGCTACTACAATCAGATTGCTTGACATTCACAGATTCCATATGCCATGTATGCTATTTTGCATTGAAACAATCCACTATTCCAAAATACGCTACCCCACAGAAAATAAGAACTAATAAGCAACTGTCCTATGTGCAAAATTTGACCCAGCTAGAAGAACGACTTGTGTCACTTAGAATTGCATTTGCACAAATTTGGGAACTAGGGTTCAAAAGGTCTCAAATAGGCCTAACAGGTTCTATTATAAATGTTCCTGTTGACATGAACATTATACAAAAAGCATTACCACAATCAATTAACAACACACAAACAATTGTTGTTTCATTAAAAAGGCGCTTAGAATATAAAAATGCATTTCAAAAAGGAATGGTGCGCCCAAATATCATCATGGAAGCTTTGACTCAATTAACAAGGACTTCACTATACAAAATGCACAAAGTCTACATAAACCAGGATTGGCAACAAGCTTTGCAATCCACTGCACAAATTGAAGACAGTAGCACACCAAGCACAAGTGAAACAGATTCAGATAATGAAATGGAACATGAAAACCCATCAGAAACTTTGATACATGGATTCACTGAGTCTAGAAGTATACATAGTATGCAAGACAAGATCATTGAAATTGCACCTGCAGAGGGCAAGTATCCAATTGGAATTGCATATTTGCATGTGTATATGTTTATATGTCTACATGTACATATGCATGTATTCATGTGTGCATGTATTCATCTGTACTTCTGTGTATCTGTATATGCAATTACGTATACATGTCTCTATGCAATTATGGATGTGCTGCTCTACCCTTGTAACAATATATTTTGTTCTATGGATATTGCATATAGAAACAGTAATTGGTTCTCATAGCATTGATAACAGTTGTTTTCGTAAATGCCCACCATAGCTTATATCTATTAAGAAACATATATACCAAGACTTGAAACCACTGATTTTCAATGGCTCTTGTTCCATTTTCAAAGACACGTTACTATTGCAATCAGCTTTATGAAGCGTTCATGTCCATAGAAATTAGGAGCAAGAATGACAACATGTTATAGAACCTTATATTATGCCTTTCTAGCAGTTCTTTTATTGCATTTCAAGAAAAGCAGACACTAAATTTCTATTCATATTATTTCATCTATGGCGCTTATAGTTTTTGCATAGATATTACAGACATTGAGTTCATTGTTCGATAGTTCTATTGTTCTTCTCATGACTTCAATATTTGATTTCTTATGTTACTTTTTTTTTGATAGAGCTGGATGCTTTTTCCTTCATGTTGTTATGCAATAAATGGTATGTGTTGTGCAGCTATTAGAATACTGTGGCCATATCTTTCCCACAGATCAATGCATATATGTTTCTTCAATCCATTGCATGTCAAATTGCACTATTTGACAAAGTTACCATGCCAACGCCAAGGTGACTATACTGAATCCTTATTGCATTCCATGCAAGCACATTTCTTTCAGAGATTTTGTGAAACAGTTCCCTTGCCTTATGTATGCTTCGATACTTTACATGTGTGCCTATGAGAACAATAACTACGACATTTGACAAAATGCCTTTATCCTTTGTGCTTTAATGATAGCGAATAAGCTCAAAGCAATTGCAGAGTTTGGGTTTACTTGTCAAAATTGCATTTGCTCGACAGTTTCTAAAGCCTTTTTAACACATTGTCCACACATTGTTCCAAACTTCTCATTATGGCACAGGTTAACAACACATTGGTTCTAAAGCTCTCACTATGGGACAGTTTTGCAACAATTGAAGATACATGCATCCATGCATACTATCCATAGATACATATATACATGCATCCATGTGTGCTACCATGCATGTATCTATGTATACATGCATGCATGCATATATGTATCTATGCAATTTTATATGCAATACATGCATACTTCCATTGATGCATATTTATGCATTTATGTATCCAGCTATACATGTTTCTATCTATCCATGCAACTATGTATCTATGTATACATGTTTCTATAGATGCATCCACGCATATATGTATATATGCTTGTGTGGCTATATGTATACATGCATGTATCTATTTATGTGTCAATGTATCTATCCAAACATGTATCCATGGATACATGGATTTATGCATCTATGGATACCACCATGTATGTATATGTGCATGTATCAAGTAACTCATTTCTGGGTCTGAACTCTGCAGCAACAACATCTCCTGCAGTGCCATGCTTATGCAAAATACATAAATGGCACATACATACTAATGAGAATGCATTGCAACTAACTTAAATCTATATTGAATCATAAAGCTAAATGCAATTTAATGCATTGACTTTCAAACGCAAACAAGACAACAGATAAATGCCGAATTGCCAATAAAAAAATTTACTTTTGAAACATCAACTTGCATTATTAAACAGCAATATGCACAAAGCAATCATATTTCTTTAACTAGATCGCTATAAAGTGCATGTTGCCTGTCCAATCGAAACTCCAAAGATCCTAACGCATACAAGTTCTTATCACCTCAAACACTAAGTGCTTTTCATACGCATCAGCATTTACATTTTTGCAATTTCATGATTTTCCATATTTACCATTTTCACATTGCACACATGACAAATTGTCCTTTGTCTTCTTTCTTGTCTCTTGTATCCTTCAACATCGCTATATTTTTACATCTTTTCTTTTGTCGCCACATTTCAAGGAAGCTCAAGGATCTCGACACCTTGTTGTGTACGAAGGAGAGCGAGGAATGCCACTTAAGTTTCTCTTCTCTATACGTATCAAGACAATAAGCCCTATGATGATTTAATAAAGCATGACCATTAACAAACTGCCAGTTTTGCCACCCTATGATGCTAAAAATGATCACTTCATAGTGTTTTTATTCCATTCATTTCAATTTCCGCCCTTCAACATTTTTTCTTCCCATTTCAAATACATTTCATAATTCATTTATATGCTTTCCTTACGCCATATCAATGCATTCCATTCCTTTTTTCTTTGCATCCATCTCACTCATTGATATTTATATAGCTTGCATCTAGTTTTCTGCGTACAGCTCTAAAATGTTAAATTCATAACATTTCCATTCCATTGATTTTCGTATCCAGTCATTCATATACTTACTTGCATCTAATCAATCTGTCATATTCCTCTCTTTCTCATGCAACTCATTTATGTTTGTAAATCTCACATATCTTTATCTACCTATACCTCAAACATACCTTCATCCATCACAACAAGATTGACACCGTACCAAACAAAGAAAAATATGAAAAAAATATCAAGGTTATGCAATCAAACACTGAGGGCTTTGAAGATAAATATACACCCATGCACAAATAGATGTTGTCTAACATATTAACATGCACATGGTTTTCTATTGCTACTTTGTTATTTGGCTCTGATTAATAGGTTGAATGTACACAACCATATTTGTAATTATTTTTTCTTTTAATTATTATGTATTTCAAGACTACTCAGCAATCTCTTATTTAATTAGATATTACATGATACAAGGGTAAATGAGAAATATGCAATTGGCTAAATTGACATGGGTGAAATGTGACATAGACTTATTAGCTGGTACGCCACATATACTGTGACATTTGAGCTTCAAAGAAGTCTCCTGCTGAATTCCTGGTATCATGTAAAACCCACATAAATATTCATTTTCCACTTCAATACGGTCTTTTTATTTCCATTTCACCAACTTTATTTCATTCCATTATCTACCACTTATTATTAATTGTTTACTTCAACTACATGCAAGTGGAAATCATAACTCATGGCATCCTTATACACCTATGCACAAATACATGTTGTCTAACATATTAACATGCACATGGTTTTCTACTGCTACTTTGTTAACTGGCTTTGATTAATAGGTGAAATGTACACAAGGATAGTTATAATTATTTCTTTCTTTTTATTCTTATGTATTTAAAGACAATAGACAAATTTTTTTACATGTCGTGGTTATTGTCCTCATAGGCAGACATGCAAAATATGCAAGCATATACAAGGCAGGTGAACTATTTGACAAAACTCCTCAGAGACATATGGTCACGTGGAATGCAATGAGTATTTAGTCTGCACACCTTGACATTCGCATGTTAACTTTGACATTTTTATCCAGTTTCTAGTTTTCATTTACCCTTCTATCATCTCATATCTAATTAATTAGGTAACTGCTAATTAGTCTTTAAATACATAATAATTATAAATATCCTTCTGCACATTTGACTTATTAATCAAAGCCATTTAACAAAGTGGGCCGAGAAACCAGTTGCTTGAGGTGATGAGAAGTTAGTTTTTTCTGTTTTCTTTCATTTAATAGTGAAAATGCAAGTTGGGTTTCGTAGTGCTTTAACACGTTTGTATAGTTTCATTGTAAATTCGTATTTTAAATCGGTTTAAGTTGGGTTCAAAGGGCTTTAGAGACTATGAAGCAAATGCAATTTACAGATTAGAACTGAAAGCGCACAATCGCTTTTGTGCACAGCTGTATATGGATACCATGAGTTGTGATTTCTACTTGCATGTAGTACGATTAATGCAAACCTTGGAATCATTACACACCAAGTGATGACATCTCTTCGAGGAATTTTGTCAAACAGTTTACATGTCTTTCTTGTGCTTCCATATTTTGTATGCATATTCACCACAACATTTCAAACCATAATATCTGTTAGGAATCCACCTCCTCCTATGCTTGGATGAATATACATATCCTGTTCTAAAGCTCCTATTTTACTCAAGGCACGCAAAATGCTCAGAAAGATTGTGTTCTACTGTACAAATACACAAACACATGTTATCTAATATATTAAAATACATGTTACATAACACATTAAAATGCACAAATACATGTTATCTAATATATTAAAATGCACATGGTCTTCCACTGCTACTCTGTTAATTGGCTTTGATTAATAGCTGAAATGTACACAAGGATAGTTGTAATTATTTATTTTTTTAAATTATTATGTATTTAAAGACCACTTAGCAGCTACCTAATTAATTAGATATGAGATGATACAAGGGTAAATGGCAAAATAGACCTATTGGCTGATACGCTACAGATACTGTGACATTTGTGACATTTGAGCTTCAAAGAAGTCTAGTGCCTGCACACCTCCTATCATGTAAAAGCCACAAAAATATTCATTTTCCAGTTTCCAAAGCGATAGGGTCATTCTATTTCCATTTGCTTAAAGTTTATTTCATTCCATTATCCAGCAGTAATTATTAATTGTTTAATCCAACTACATGCAAGGAGAAATCACAACCCATGGGATACTTATAGACCTACGCACAAATACATGTTGTGGAACATATTAACATGCACATGGTTTTCTATTGCTACTTTGTTAATTGGCTTTGATTGATAGGTATAATGTGCAGAAGGATAATTATAATTCTAACGAGTTGTTTGCATTTTCGTAATTTCCTTGAGCTTTATTGCTATTCTTTTAGAAAACCAAACAAATGTTCTTTGATTCCTAATTAAAGCTTATTACATGAAAGAGTGTTTCTGGTTGGAAGTAGAAAGCTTGATTAGATATGACATGATACAAGGATGAATAAAAACTCAAAACTAAATACTCATTGATAAAAATTTGCTAGAAACATTTCAATATTATATGCTTCCACCATGCATTTGTCCATGCTTCTTTTTGGACATGTCATTATGTATCTATGTATCCACAGATGCAACCATGCATATAGTGATTTATGCATATATCTGATTATGTGTGCATGCATCTACCTATATATGTATGGATGTATCTATGGATACATGTATACATGGATACATGCATACATGCATCTATGAATATCATGCATGGATACATGTATGTATGTATCTATGGATACTATGCATGTATACATGTATATATCTACATCTGGATGTACGCACCCATGTTTATGTTTTTCTGTACACCCATCTGTAAATGCATTTATGCAACTTTCCACATCTGCGCACCCATATATGCAATATATGTACCTATGCATCCATGTGTACATGTGTGCATGTTCCTCATGCATATATACATTTGTACATGCATTTATAGTTATATGGAAGAAAACTATGATAAATAACTACTTCTCAACATACAGAAAGCAATATCAATGCATTCCAAGTGACTTAAATCTATATTAAATGGCCAAAGTAAACTGGCCACACGTGGCCACCAAGCCATTCCAGCGCCTCCACCTACAACCAGATGCAATTTAATGCATTTCCTTCAATATATGTAATCAATCTATGCGTTCACATTTTCCTTATATTTTAATGCATTTAATTTGCATTCATGGATTACGTACCTCTACCCTCCAGTTTTATAAACTATGCCTTTGCTTAAATTTATTTGATCAATCTATGCACTCACATTTTCCTGACTTTTTAAATCAAAAAAATGATTTATAAAGCTACTCTGATGAATAGAAAGACAGATAAATGCTAATTTTCCAATTTAAAAAATAGCTTTCAAAAATTCACAATATGCAAATAAAAAGTACTCTGTTAAAATACATGGATGCATATTTTCCATACATGCTTTTATGCATATATGCCATCATGCATATATGCATGTGTGTTTGAATGCATTCTTCTGTGCAACATATGCTTTTCTTTCTGTATCCACTTGTGAATGCATCCATGTATACATGTTTTTATGTGTCTTATTCATGCATATATCTATGTATGATTATTGGTTATTATGTATCCATGTATTTAACGTTCTCTCATGCATCAACATTTGCATTTTCGCATTTTCTTGATCTACTGTATTTATCGTTTTTATACTATATGCATCTCAACTTTTGCTTTGTCTTATCTTTTCACTCTTGTATCCTCCAATATCATTATATTTTTATATCTATTTCTCTCTTGTCACACTTCAAGGAAACTCAAGGATCTCAACACCTTGTTGTGTGCGAGGGAGAGTGAGAAATGGGACATGAGTTTTTCTTCTATATATGTTTCCGAACAATAAGCCCTATGATGATTTCAAAAAGCATAACCAATAAGAAACTAGAAACTGTTGCACCCTATAATTTGACAAATAATCACTTCATGACATTCCTATTCCATTTAGTGCCATTTCCACACTTTCACATACTTCCTTCCAATATCAAATACATTTCAAAATCCTATAATATCGTTTCCATGCATCATATCAATATGTCCCATTCCTTTGTTCTTTCAATCCACCTAGCTCATTCATATTTTTATATTTTGCATTTAATTTTCTCCATTTAACTCAACAATGATAAATTCACACCATTTGCATTCCATTCGTTTTCATAACCAGCCTTCCATATCCTTCCCTCCCCTATCAAATACTTTTTGCAAGCCATTCATATCCCTTACCTGCATCCCATCATTCTGTCAATTCCCTCTCTTTGTTGCACTCACATAAGTCATTCATGTTCTTTCATCCCATATATCTTTATCTATCTATACCTCAAACATACCTACATCCATCATAACAAAATTCACACCATACCAAACAAAGAAACATATGAAGAAAATATCAAGGTTATGCAATCAAACACTGAGGGCTTCAAAGATAAATATCATAACATGAAATTGTATTCAAGAGTTCTTTTCCAAAAATGTTTTTTCTAAATCATGTTTTATACAGATTCCTAAAAGCACACTTGACACTTTCTTGAAGGCTAAAATGTATCGTCAATTTGCATAAATCTATTCATGTATGTATGTACACATATGCATCAACAACTATCCTTTATAATCTTGTTCTAAAAAACAATTATGTATTCTTATTTTGTTCTCAATATAAATGTTATTTGTATATGTTTAAAATGCAAATTGTTTCAAACATATCAAACTATGCTCAATCCATTTATGTTTCCATGCACCCATGTTTCTATGTATACATTCATCCATGTGTACATGTACTTGTTTAAAAAACAATAATGTATTATTATTTTGCTTCAATTATTAATGCTACTCATATATGTTTAAAATGAAAATTATTTCAAACATTTCTAACTATATTTGATGCATCTATGTATACATGTATCCATGTATCTATGTATACATGCATCCATGCATACATGTGTCTATGTTACATGTATCCATGCATGCATATACACATATACGCATCCACACATATATACATACATGCATAGATACATATATGCCTAGATATATCCAGTTTTATAAACTATGCCTTCACCTAGATCAATTTAATCAATCTATGCGTTCGCATTTTCTTGATATTTTAATGCATTTAATTTGCACTCATGCATTGCGTACCTCTGGCCGCCAGCTTTATAAACTATGCCTTTGCTTAAATTTATTTAATCGATCTATGCGTTCACATTTTCCTGACTTTTTTAATCAAAAAATGATTTATAAACCTACTCCGACGAATAGAAAAATAGATACATGCTAATTTTCCAATATAAATAAAAAGTAATATGTTTAAATGCGGCTATGTGATTGGCCTATGCTGCCCTTTTAAAGCATTCAGGGCAAATGCATAAGTATTCTATGCATCTGTTTATGTATATAAGTATGCATGTATGCATACATGCATGCATGTATGTATATGTATCTATGTCTGCATGTATCTATGTATACTTCCATCCACATGCATATATGTATACATGTATGCATATATGCATGTATGTATATATGTATCTATGTGTCCATGTTTCTATGTATACTTGCATCCATGCAATGTATGCATTTATGTATGCATGCATGTATATATGTATCCATGCATCGATGTGTCCATGGATCTATGTGTTCATGTAATTATGTATCGAAACATGTGTCTATATATGCATCCATACATTTATGTATCTGCTTCGATGAAGCTCAAGGATCTCAACACCTTGTTGTGTGCGAGGGAGAGTGAGAAATGGGACATGAGTTTTCCTTCTGTATATGTATCCAAACAATAAGCCCTATGATGATTTCAAAAAGCATAACCAATAAGAAACTGGAAACTGTTGCACCCTATAATTTCACAATTGATCACTTCATGACATTCCTATTCCATTTAGTGCCATTTCCACGCTTTCACATCCTTCCTTCCAATATCAAATACATTTCAAAATCCTATAATATGGTTTCCATGCATCATATCAATATGTTTCATTCCTTTGTTCTTTCAATCCACCTAGCTCATTCATATTTTTATATTTTGCATTTAATTTTCTGCATTCAACTCAACAATGATAAATTCACACCATTTCCATTCCATATCCTTCCCTCCCCTATCAAATACTTTTCATAGGCCATTCATATCCCTTACCTACATCCCATCATTCTGCCAATTTCCTCTCTTTGTTGCACTCACATAGGTCATTCACGTTCTTTCATCCCATATATCTTTATCTATCTATAGCTTAAACATACCTACATCCATCATAACAACATTCACACCATACCAAACAAAGAAACATATGAAGAAAATATCACGGTTATGCAATCAAACACTGAGGGCTTCGAAGATAAATATCATAACATAAAATTGTATTCAAGAGTTCTTTTCCAAAAATGTCTTTTCTAAATCATGTTTTATACAGATTCCTAAAAGCACACTTGACACTTTCCTGAAGGCTAAAATGTATTGTCAATTTGCATAAATCTATTCATGTATCTATGTACACACATGCATCAACAACTATCCCTTATAATCTTGTTCTAAAAAACAATTATGTATTCTTATTTTGTTCTCAATAAAAATGTTATTTGTATATGTTTAAAATGCAAATTGTTTCAAACATTTCAAACTATGCTCAATCCATTTATGTTTCCATGCACCCCTGTTTCTATGTATACATGTACTTGTTTAATAAACAATAATGTATTATTATTTTGCTTCAATTATTAATGCTACTCATATATGTTTAAAATGAAAATTATTTCAAACATTTCTAACTGTATTTGATGCATCTATGTATACATGTACATCTATCTATACATGCATCCATGCATGCATGTGTCTATGTATAGCTGTTTGCATCAATGCATCTAGCCACATATGTTTTTATGTATATATGTATACATCTATCCATGCATACATATACACATACACACATGTACACATACATGCATAGATACATATATGCCTTGCTATATCCAGTTTTATAGACTATGCCTTCACCTAGATCAATTTAATCAATCTATGCGTTCGCATTTTCTTGATATTTTAATGCATTTAATTTGCACTCATGCATTGCGTACCTCTGGCCGCCAGCTTTATAAACTATGCCTTTGCTTAAATTTATTTAATCGATCTATGCATGTGTTTATGTATATATGTATGCATGTATGTATGTATCTATGTGTGCATGTGTCTATGTATGCTTGCATCCACATGCATATATGTATGCATGTATGCATACATGCATATGTATCTATGTGTGCATGTATCTATGTATGCTTGCATCCATGCAATGTATGCATTTATGTATGCATGCATGTATATATGCATCCATGCATCCATGTGTCCATGTATCTATGTGTCCATGTAATTATGTATGGAAACATGTATCCATATATGCATCCATACATATATGTATCTATGCATATATGCATGTACGTATACATGCATCTATGTATAGATAGCATCCGTGGATGCATGTATATATGCATCTATGGATACCATGCATCGATGTATCTTTATATGCATATATGGGTCTATGTGTCCATGTATGTACGTATATATGTGCTCATGTATTTGCATTTATGTATACATGCATCTGTATATGCATCCATGCACACATGTATACATGTGCAACATGCATATATAGGTGCATCCATGCATGATATCCCTGGATGAATATATGCATGTATCCATGCATGCTATCCATAAATGCATGTATGCATATATGTATACATGCATTCATACATATGTGTCTATGCATGCATCTATGCATCCTTACAGTCAAACTATGCATATATGTATACATGCATGTATATATGCATGCATATATCCATGTATCTATGTATACATGTAATTATGTATCTATGTGTACATGCGTCTATGCATGCATCCATGCATATATGTATATATGCATGTATGAATATATGTATACATGCATGTATGTATATATGTATACATGGATGTATGTATATATGCATGTATGTACCTATGGATGCATGTATCCATGAATGCATGTACATATGCATATATGGATACGATGCATGGATGCATCTATGTATGCATTTATGGATATATGCATCCATGTGTCTATGGATGTATGTATGTGCACATGTACATATGCATATATGTATGTATGCATGTGTCTATACATGTATATATTTATATATGCATGTGCATGCTTCTATGCATTCATATGCATCAAGAGACATCCTTTATGATCTTATTTAAAAAACAACAATGTATTATTATTTTGCTTCTATTATTACTGCTGCTCATATATGTTTCATATGCATATTGTTCCAAACATTTCTAACTATATTTGATGCATCTATGTATACATGTTTCCATCTATCTATGTCTACATGCATCCATCTATCTATCTATAATTTAAATCATCAGTACTCCTATCTAAATGATTTTTACTTCTCGACAGGAACTTTTGATTAAGGCCACTTGTTTCCTTATAGTTATGAAATATTAGTAACAGATTTAATTTAATAAATATTAGAGTTAATATAATTTATAATATGTAATATTATCAAAATAAATGTGAATAATTAATGTAAGCTATAAATATGTGATAATTAAATAATTAACATAATAAATAGAATAACATTTCCATATAGATTAATCATATTAACATCAAAATCATATATACAATATTCTCAATATTATTGAATCAATGGTTTTTAATATTTATTTGAAAATTATAGAAAGACTACTATTTGACACTTGGAGGAATGGTTACAAGTCCAAGTTCTACATAGCAAGGATGCACCCTTAGAGGAAACTGGTACTTACACAAAACCCAACCTACCTTCATGACATAAATAACGCAACTCTAACCAAGACACTCCCAAGTGCACGTTGTACCCGAATTGGACACACACTATGTTCCCCTTCTCCAAACCCCTTAATGCCAATCAATGACCCTAACCTTCACTCTTTTGTACTCTCTCAATTTCTCTTTCTCTTTCCCTTTTTCTCTTCTCTCCTTCAATGTTCTCCGTGCCTTTCCAAGTCTCACATAAATGCTTATATAAGCCTTAACGGGTGGTTTCCAAACCATCACACCTTTTCACAAAGTTTTCTTTTAATAATTATTCTTCCACCTTTTTAAGAGTTTTCACACATATTCTTTATTAATACCTCATTTAACCAAAGGATCATAATATCCTTTATTTTTCTATATCCTTTTAATTCTAAAAAGTTATTTCATAACTTTCTCTTCTGTTAGAGAAAAAGTCACATAGCAATACTAATACGTATATGTCAAAGGATGATAAATTTTTTATTTAGTTGATTCCTTAGCACACACAATTTAAGTTGGTTTGTACTAAAGTTTTGTCTTTTAATTGACAAATGGAAATTTAAATTCAAAAATAGAAGGTATTGAAATAGTGTACATTATTGTAAATGCAAGAACAATCCTTTTATCTCTTGTCTTATGGATACTCATTTATCAAAATCGTATCCACGTTGATGGTGGCCTAAAAATTTATTTATTGTATAATATATAATTTTTACTTTCTTATTAATAAATAAAAAATAGTTGAAAACACATATATAAATTCAAAACAAATAAAAATGAAAGACAAATGTATGTGGTGCATAAATAATTTCATTTCCTTAACACAATTTTTTTTAGATTTTAGAATAAAATTTGGACTATATTTTAAATGGGTTGTGTTCTCCATTATATATGTTTTAAAATAATTTAATCTAGACTCATAAAAAATAAAAGGAATGTTATTTCTATGTGTTAAGTTTTGTCAATCAATAAGTCAATTATATGTATGTTGTGTGAGATCAATACTTTTGATAAACATCTATTTTTGACCAATAAACTTGTTATACCTTTTTTGTTAATTTCCAAAGGTTGGTAGGTAGAAAATGATTTTTAAAAAAAAAAAAATTCTTTTCATAAAAAGGTAAAGCTAAACATTAATCTACCTTGTTCTTTAATACTAATAAAAATATTATAAGAGGCCTAAAATATAACTTATTTGATATATTATCAACTCTTTCTATTGATAGGTGCATCAACAACATGTGATCCATTTTGTTGAAGAATAAAGAACCAAGGGTTGCAATGAAATTGTAATACCTACGAAAGATTGTACAAACATTGTTTGTGATGCAATTCAAAGACTATAAATTTAAAAGAGTATACTAATTCACTATAAACTCAAAGAACATATTTGAGTTCGAGTTTAACAAAAAAATTCAACAAAAGAAAAATAATAATTAAATTGACCAAAAATTTGAGAGAGCTACAAATTTAGTTTTTTTTTTTTTTAAGTTGCTAATATAGATTGCATATGGAGCATATTAGGTGTCATCATGAAGAATTCTATAATGAAACTAAAAATAAAAATGAAATCTTACTACTATCTTCTTGACCTCAAAAATCACCATAAATGTTGCTTTCCCAAGTAAAATAAAATATGTGATGAAGTAGAGATGTAGATATTGCCAAGGTCTGCTATTTAATTTAAAATATTAAAACCCAAAAAAATTTAACATTCACCTCATAATCACCTAGATACACACAATCATGATTTCAAACTAATATGGTTTTAGAATAATTCATATAATAATTAGATTGGTGTTGTATATGTGTTATCAAGTATTGAACGTGTTAAAATGAGTTGAAAACGTGTCTATTAGTTTTAGTTTGTTATCATTTGTTTTTAGTTTATTGTTGAACAACTCTAGTTAGTTGTCAATGTAATTAACATAACTATAGGAATCTTTTGAGTTACCCTATACATATAAATATGTATTACTGTTTGATGAATAATCATTGAGTGAGTCCTGTTGTTGTTTTATTTTTTGTGCTTCTTTGTTGTTATATTATCTATTTTAGTATCAAATATGGCCAATCTACTACAACTGCAACATTCATACTCTAACATAGTTGTACATTCTTTATTGCTAAAGTTGTAGAAGCATATTAAGATCATTATGTCATAAGCATAAGTTGAGTTTTTGTGTGTGTTTTCTCTTAGGCTAAATAGAAGTGACCCACCACCCCTACTTCTATGGATATAGGTGTGATGGAAAATGTATGTGTAGTTATGTTTGAAGAAGCATTGTTAGCCCTAACCTCATTGAGGTGGATTTGTCTTTGTGTGAGGTACTATTCTCATAAAATCTCATCAAATATTTGAAATTAGTACTTGTGTTCTCTAGCCAATGAGTAGGAACAATGTTCCCCAACTAAGCATTGAAGGAGGAATTGAGTGTCTTTATTTTGAACATATCTTTGTTTCTAAGTGGTGAAAAATGAGGAAGCAAGTTGGTTAAAAAAAAAATGTTGTTGTGATTCCTACTAGGGCTATGAAGAAGCCACCCACTACCAAACATAGTATAGCCTATCAAGTAGGCCACCTTACAAAGAGAAGCAATTGAAGATGAGAGAGAGGTGTAAGAGATTATTTAAAGATTTTTTTCTATTTTCCTAATGGAAAACCTCACTGATTCATGTCTAATAGAATCAAATAAGCTAGATGACATAAATTATGTTAATTAGAGGTTCAATATGTAGACTCTAATGAAAGGATACATTGTTTGTACCATTGCAAATGGTACTGATGCCAAATCTTCTATCTCAAGTTGTTGTTCCAGATTGGGAGAAAATAAAATCCAAAGCCAATATTATCTTACATATGTCTATAAAGGATTTAGTTATCCCTCATATTTGTGATATCACTACCTCTGTTGATATGTGGATAGCTCTAAAAGGTTTTTATGAAATTACAAAAGAAATAGAATTTTTTCTAATGAGAAAATTAATTTCAATTAAAATTGAAACAAAAGAAATTATTAGTGATTATTTGTCCATAGTTTAAGGAATTAAGGGATAAATTATTTGATATCGGTGAAAAAGTTTCAAGTAACGATTTAGTTACTATTACTTTGAATGGAATGGTGAGTGATTATCAAGTGTTCATTACTAGTTTGGTTGCAAGGGAAATTTGAAGAAAAATGGAAATTGTAATTATTATGGTAAATCAAGATACTTTGCATATGAATGCCATAAAAATAAGTTTAATGAGTCTAAATATAATAAATATGAAGGTAAATTTGTGAATGGGGAGGATGAGATAAGTTATTATGATCTCTATATTATAAAGGTTTTTATTTCATATACTACTCTTTCTATTAAAACAAATGATTGTAGTACTTGATTTATAAACTCAAGGACATCAATTCACATGTCATGCCATAAAGATTTGTTTAAAATATTTCATGAGAAAAATGATGGTAGTAAGATCTATTTAGGAGATGATATGTCTCATGACATAAAAGGATATGGTGATATAAGTGTACTAATGCCTAATGGGAATGTAAAACAACTTGAAAAATGTGATGTAAGAAAAATTTAATATCAATTTCAATCATTACTAATTAAAATTTAAAATTTGAATTCTTGACTTGATAGGTTGCCAAGTGAAGGATATGAAAAATCACTATAATGTGATTGTTGAAGGAATTTGAACATGAGGTTTGTAAAAAACTTGAAGTAGTAGTTGAAAGTCATCATATAATGGCTTCTACATGTATATCAAATGAAGAGCTATGGCACATGAGGCATCACCACTTAAATATTAGAGATATTATTTCTCTACAAAGAAAAGAGATGGTGCAAGGTATTTCAATATTTAACAATGAAAACATAAATTATGATGGTTCTCCATTGGGCAAATAACATACTTGAATAAATTTTCAATAAAGAAAAATCAAAGGAAAACAAAAATTCTTAAATTAGTACATACATGTGTTTAGTCTCATGCAAACCAAGTCACGTGGGGAAACCTATTACTTTATTCTATTTGTTGATGATAGCACTAGATATACTTGGGTTGATATCTTAGGAAATAAAGTATTTTTTTTGAATGCTTCAAAGAATTTAGAACTATGGTGGAAAAAAAACTACCTCCCAATATTAAGATTTCTAGATCAAATCAAAGGGGAGAATACACTATATAAATTTTTATAATTTATTATAAGGAAAATAACATTATCAAGCAATACATAATTCCTCATAGTCTAGAACAAAATGGTATGGTTGAGAGTAAAAATAGAACAATAATTGAGTGTAACAAGAGTATTCTAAAAGGAAAGAATATCCCTAATAATTTGTGGGATGAAGTGGTTAGTACAATTTTTTATTTCTTGAATAGAAGACCAACCAAGTATTTAGAAACTAAAACTACTTATGAGGATTTCACTGGTATTAAACCAACTATAAGTCATTTGAGAATTTTTGGAAGTGAGGCATTTTGTCATATTCTAAAAGAAAATAGGAGAGAACTTGGTGCTAGGTCTATCAAATGTATATTCACTAGTTATTGTGATGATCATAGGCCTACAAAATGTATAATCCTACTAATCAAAGCATTTTCTAGAAGAGATTTTATATTTCATGAATATGTAGATAATATTCAAGAGGAAGAAAAGGAAGAAAGCACTACTTTATAGAAGCTATTTGAAGAAGATAGTGAGAGTTCAAATATTACAGATTAACAAAGTCATGATCAAAGGGGGAATGAAACAGAGAAAATTAAAGCTACTCCATCCAATAGTGAAGCATTAAGAAGATCAATGAGGAAAATCAAGGTACCAACTAGGTATAATGACTATTCTCCAATGGCTCAAGTAATGAGTATAGATGAACCTCAAATTTTGAAGAATACATGAATCATAAAGAATGGATGAATGTTATGCAAGGAAAATATGATTCAAATATGAATAATAACTAGTTTTGAATTACATGCAAATAATATTCGTATAGTCTCTAAATCGATATTCAAAACTAAGCTTAAAATTGATGGTGCTATATTGATAAATTCAAAGCTAGATTGGTTGCAAAAGGTTATTCATAAAAGGAAGGAGTAGACTATAAAGATACATTTGCACCTATAGATAAAATGAACAATATTAGACTTATAATTGCACTTGCAACTAAGTTTTCTTTGGATCTACATCAAATGAATCTTAAGTCAATCTTTTTTAATGGTGATTTAAAATAAGAAATATATCTTGTTCAATATAAAGGCTTTGTAAAGAAGGGAAAAAAACATTTGTTATATAGGTTAAGGAAAACATTGTATATTCTCAAACAAGCTCCGAGGCCATGATAATTGATAAAATTCTTCCAACAAGGGTTTATCAAGAGTAAAAATGATCCAAAATTGTACATAAAGAAGGATGAACATGAGAGTTTTATTTTTATTTCATTGTATGTGGATGACTCAATCATAATGGGAAGTTCTATAGAGTTGATTGATGAAATTAAAAGAGATTTATCACAAGCATTTAAAATGAAGGATTAAATTATGAGACAAGATAGTAAGAATTTGATCACTCAAAGTAAGCATGGAAATAAATAGATTAAAATATTTAATATGTAAGATTATAAAGTAGTATCTATTTTATTTAGAATAAAATATTACTTTGTATAGATAGATAGTGGGAAGTTTCAACTACTTAACTACAAGACTTGATATTACACATTTAGTCATTATATTTAGCCAATTCATGGCTAAACCAATTAAGAATCATTGGAAAGTAGAAAAGAGAGTCATTCAATACCTATAGGGTACAATAAATTTGGTATTGAATATACTAACCACTTGAATGTTGAGTTGATAGGTTATTCACATTCTCATTAGGCAGGTGATCTAGATGATCATAAATCAATAATTGGTTATACATTCAACATAGGATTATATGATTTTTCTTGGAGCAATAAGAGGAAACCAACTATTTATTTACCCTCTATTGGAGTTGAGTAGAAAGCATTATGTAGTGCTACCTATGAAGTTATTTGGATAAAGTGTATTCTTAAAGATATGTGACACAAGAAAGGACCAACTCTAGTCAAGTGTGAAAATTAAAGTTCAATCAAATTGGAAAATAATCTATTTTATCATTAGCTGATAGGCTATTTTGTTTGAAGTTTCCACTAGGATTTTCGTCAGCCCAGCCATGAATTGGATTTCCTAGCGACAGGGATGTAATCGGACGGTGGGGAGTTCATCGGGTTTTCGTGTGGTGACATGGACCTTCACAAATACATAGGTTGGTGGTGGTGGAGGTGGTGTCCTCAAAACATGGAAGGTGAAAGGTAAGTGTTTGCTCACTTGAGGGTTAATGCATTATGTGGTTGTTGTATGATGGGGGCAGATGAAGTAAATGCAATATTGAATGTAGTAGTGTGGGAAAGTATACTTTGATTAAGTTGCATTGTCCAAAGAGACATTGTGGTGTTGGTTTCATAGAAGACGAATGTAAAAATCATTGCCTTCGGCTCTGTCGGTGGTTTGATACTAGGCTATTTAGAAACCATCTTATGCTAGATTGAAAACTATTGTTCTCTAGAATCTGTAAGTCATTTTACATGGGTAGTTTGCATATATGGTTACTTTATTGTCCATGTCTTCTTGCCAAATGTTTGTATCTTTGGTGTTATACCCATTGTGGAGATTTGAAAGAGATTATCGTTCTGTATGGATAGAGGAATTGCAGTTAAATGTTCTTTCTTTTGTAAAAAAATATGCTTAGGGTTAGTAATTTGTTTGCTATTGGTTTATGGTTTTGGTTATTTGTGTGTATCTTTGGCATTGCAACCATTA